>JAJHSJ010000008.1:42697761-42754538 GCA_021015155.1 Magnolia officinalis
AGTGCATGTATCACACTACCAGTCATACAATCATCCTGCGTGAAGTACGTACTCATGTAGAGCAACTCCACCTATCAGGGAGCCCGTAACAGTCTGCCCGAAAGCATATGCTATGATCAGTCACCCCTCATCACAAGCATGCATATGATGCGTATGATCATGAATCATGGGGCAGCACTATACTTATGGTATGATAATGGGCGTTGCTCAAAGTGAAGATGGGCCTAAATGGACTGCAGAGTACAAGTATGGGCCTATCAGTGGACCTTAGGAAGAATGACAATGCGGACATTCAACCAACATTATCTTTACAATGTGGACATCAAACCAACATTGTTCCCAAGGCACAGCCCGCCATAAAACATCATTACACAAACCATAGGGAATCACACATTGCAATGGACCTATATACATCTTATTGGGCCTTGACCCAACGGCCTTAGGTTCATTAAGTGGGCTGCCTCGTATGGGCCTTATATAAATCGAGTGGGCCGCATCAATGGCCTCATGTACATTGCAATGGGTCATACTCCATGGGCCTTCGAAAACATCACAATGGGCCTCGTACATGGGCCTCATATATATTAGAGTGGGCCTCAACAACGTGCTACCAATACGTCAAAGGGGCCTATTCTCATGGGCCTTATATAAACCAAGGTGGGGTCCACCATATATATATAATACAAATATAATATATGTATACAATATTAATAAATATATATTATATATATATATAGATATATATGATATATATATATATATATATATATACACACACATATACTCACATACACATCTCACACACACGCTCACAACATGTGCACACTCACACACACATGCACACACATGCACACTCACACACGCACGCGCACGCACACACACGCATGCACACACACGCACGCGCCACGCACACACCACACCCCACCGTCCAGGGGACAATGGGGATAATACAAATATATCACAATGGGCTCCCACCGTCGCCTGGACGGTGGGTTTTAAACACATACATCACTGTGGCTCCAGATGGGGCCCACATGTTGCTTCTATGCCATCCAATCCATCCAACCCGTTAATAAGGTCACTGAGGCCGAGATGAAAAGGAAAAACAATATCAGATTGATTCAAAAACTTCCGTGGGCCCAAAAAAAAAGATTTCAATGGTAGAGTTCAATCATCATTGTTTCTTTTGGTGTGGGCCACCTGAGATCTGGATGGTCCTGAAATTTGGAGGGGACCCACCTCAGGGGGTGGTCCACCTCATGGACGGTGTGGATACAAAATATACATCATGGTGGGACCCACGGAAAGTGCCATGGGTGCTGCCTGTCCGCCCGCCGCTGGCGCAGGTGCGCAGGCAGCGCCTGCCGCAGCCTGACACAGCAGCAGTCGCTGCTTCCTTTCTTCCTTCTCTCTCTCTCTTTTTTTTTGTTTTTCAGGGAAAACTAACATGTGGGGCCTGCTACCGGAGAATCCACTCCGTCCAGTGGATTCTATGGCTCGAAATGCACAAAATAAGTCTTATATACAGTATGTTGGGTGTGTAGAAACAGAAAGGTGGGTCCTAATAGCCTTAAACGGCATGAAACGCAATTTCCTATAGTATGGCCTGCCTGATGATCGGATGGACCTCATTTTTTGGCTCAACGCCTAAATTGATATAGAGAATGAAATGGACGGCACCGATTGAATTTATTCATCAAGGTGGGGCCTACATGAGCGTCCCACTCCAAAAGTTCAAAGCAAGCTAATATTTGTGTTTTCATTTTTGACGTCCAGCGTCCCTGGACGCTGGACGGCTCGACGTTGCATGTATACTGATGTATACTGAGGTGGGCCATGCTTATGTGGGCCACACATGATGGGTGGTGTGGGTACACATTCAAAGTGGGCCCCACACATAAATGGCTTAGATACAATACCAACCTCATGGTGGGGTCCACATCAATGGGTGGCATGGATAAATTCATGCATCAAGTGGGCCACAAACCATCATACACAAAGGAAAAAGGGAGAGGGAGAGAGATAGAGAGTGGGACACGCGTGATGGAGGGACCCCGACACTATGGGCCCTCCCTTGCAACTAAACATACATCAAGTGGGTCCCATTACACATGGGCCCATTAAATCAAAATCCAACGGTGGAGATTTCTTCTTCACAAAAATAGACGGTCACGATAACCCATATTCAAGATAGGAAAGTAAACATCATGATGGGGTCCATGGAGAATGGCCCCATCATGGAATGATATTGATAATCAAGGTGGGCCATCGGCCACATCTTAGGGTCCAAAGTGAGATCCACGCCATTGATCGGTAGGCCTCACTTGGCCCATCATAAAAATATGAAAAAAATTAGCCTATAGGAGCACCCACCGGTTGATTTCTTCGGTCCGTTGGAACGCCACCCTCCTTGTGCTCCTCTTTGATGGTAGAGATGGGAAATGGATGGCTAGGATGATGGGTTTTGGAATGGGAATGGTGGGCCACCAAAATCACATTTCCTCTCATATGGAGAAGCTTAGACGTGGGTTTCTTGCTTGGGTTTGGGATGGTTGGGAAATGTGAAGGGAAAGAGAGGGAGAGAGAGAGATTGTAAGGAGAGGGAGTGATGGGTGTGATGGGTGAAAGGGTGAGTGATGTGAGGTGATGGATGTAGTACTTGACTAGGTATGGGTGTGTAAGAGAGAGGGTGAGAAAGAGTTGACTTTGGAGAGAGAAAGCATGGGTTGCTTGTACTTGACATAAAGTGATTGATTTGATTGATTTGATTGATTTGATTGATTTAGAGATTCTTTTGAAGTCCGCAACGCGCGGCGTTTCTCTTGAACTGAACGCAGGCCGACATCTTCTAGCCTGGGTATCGGGTCGGTGCGCGAGTCGCGGCGTTGAAACCACGGCGATGGTGCAGTCATAATGATACAGGTTTCAGATTAAACCGACTCGAATCTAAAGGATACGACTTACGATCGATCGCAACGTCGATTATCGGTCGCGGATTGCCAGACTTCGATGGGAATGATCGCAGGATTCATCGGAACAGTATGAACTAGGATACGGGTCTTACAGCTCTCCCCACCTAATAAAAATTTCGTCCTCGAAATTTACACTACCATCGCAACTAAACTTAACTCATAAGAGGATAGGGAACATAACATCATGTATGGTCAAAACACAGTACAACATACATCAAACATCGAAAGACGGGGGGAGACGCCCATGAATCTCAAGCTCTAACTCTCAAGACGCATCATTCATAAGCATCTAGCAAGATGGTGTAGAGGCTAAGTCACATGAATCATCAACGACTGCTCCTGATGACTGAGGGTCTTGCTGAACGGCATAAAATTTGCCCTGGGCCTGCTGGCGAGGTGCAGGTCCCCTCTGAGGCCTCTACTAATGCGGGGGAGGTCTTGGAGGCTGGTGCTGTTGTTGAGGGGGCTCGGTGGTGGTGGAATCTGCTGTCGCTGCTGTTGCGAAAGCTGCTGCGGTACTCTCGGCTGCTGCTGGTGAGGTCGGGGACACTCCCACCTACGGTGTCCTATCCCACTGCATCCATAGCAAGTGTCAGGAAGCTGTCTCTGAGATGGTACCGCTGGGGGTGCCATCAGTGCTACTGGTGCCCCGGCGGATGGGTGGCACATGAATCTCTGCGGTCGTCGGTGCTGCTGGGAGCTACTGGAGGGGGCTTGCCTCTTCTGAACCTCTCTGATCTCGATCGCTCTGTCCGCCAGCCCACTCGGCCTCATAGATCTGATCCCTCCGCACAACCGTCTGGAAGGTCTGGAGCTCATGCCCAATAACACGGCCTCGAAGACCGTAACGTAAACCGTTCTCGAAACGGCGGGCCTTTCGCCCCTCATCATCAACCATATATGGCGCAAACCTCGATAGTGCCACAAAACGAGCCGCGTATTGCACCATGGTCATCTCCCCCTGCACCAGAATCTCAAACTCCAGTGCTCTCTAATGTCGAATGTGGTCAGGGAAGTACTGCTCCTCGAATCTATCGATAAAGTCATCCCATGTCCAGACGTAATCAGGTCCTGCAACACGGGTAACGGAGGTCCACCAATGCTCTGCCTCAACCCTGAAAAGGAATACCGCTAACCGAACTCGATGCTGGGTCGTGCATGCATGTTAGTATCGAAGATCTTCTCCACATCGGAGCGCCATCTCTCTGCGGCAGTCGGATCTGGCTCGCCCTGGAAACGTGGAGGATCAAGCCGTCTAAACTCGCGAAGAAGTGCACTCGTGCGCTCTGCTCTGCCTGCTCTGGCGAAACAAACTAGGCGCCTGCCCTGCCCCTGTAGCGCAGCAGTCACAGCCTGCAACATCTGGTGTAACTGCGAGGCACTCACAGGCACGGTCGGATCCGTACCGACATCAGGTGGAGGAACGTCATCCTCAGGAAAGGGAGCAGGGATCTCTGGCGGTGGAACGAGAGGCACAGGTGGTAAAGCTGGAGCCTCAGGTGGTGGAGCGGGGGTCTCCGATGGTGGCGCGGGAGTCGATCGTCTCCTTCGCGGCATGTCCTATAGGAGGGATAAGGACGCTGATCAACTTCGAGAATCGTACGTTAGGGAAGTCAATCGGAAGGTTTCGCACTCGGAACCTAATCGCCTTAAACTCATAGTAAACATGTGATGATGTTCTCGGTTATTCCCAAGTAATGCTCTGATACCAACTGTAAGGCCCACCCCCACAGCACATGATATTGTCCGCTATGCCGAAGCTCACGGGTTTAAAACGCGTCATATTTGTTAAGGGAGGAACCCAACATATAACCACCACAACTCCAAACAACTCTTCTGATGTGGGACAAGTTACGCTACAGTCAACTGCAACAGTAGCCTGCCAGCCACACTTGGGGGCCCGCCCACATATGTGTTCGCCCACGTGTGCCCACCCACATGAAGCAGTGACCGGGGCGTCACAATATCCCCCACCGAGGGCAGAGCCGTCATCGGCTCTGATACCAACTTCTGTCACACCCCAAACTCGAAAACCGGGCTCACAAGATTCCCGATCGCCGAATCCGGCGCAGAAGCCTCCGTAGAACCCCATTCTCAGCTCCCAGCGCTCATACACCAGGTTCCGATCCTGGTATGCTACAAGGAGGATTTCTAATGATCAATTTGATTCGTAATGAGCATAACCACAAGCATAACCCACGAACAGTAACCACAATAACACCATCACAAAATCCACCATGAACAAAACTTTAAGTACAATGCGTAGGAAAGGGAAATACAAGATACTGAAAATAACAAAAGCCCAGAAGCTCGGCTGCACGCTCCAACTGCGGCGAGACTACGACTGTGTCGTGGCGTCACCTGCAAGCATCAATCGTGCATAAGCTTATGGAAAGCTTAGAGGGTGGTGTAAGTGTGTGCGCAATATGAGCGTGCTCAGAACGCAGGGTCAGAGTAATGCGGAATCGTGCCATTGAGTATATGAATGCAGTCAGCCGTACCAAGGCTAAGCGGTACAAAATATAAATGATATCGGCCAAATCAAGGCCATGCGATGCATAATGCAGCTCAAGCATGCCAATCCTCATGTCAATATAGTTATCAGTCTGGATAATCACCGGGGTCTATTACACTCAAGCCAGCTTGCCGCCCCTATCCGAACGCACAACTGGGAGAGTGGAAGAGACCTACTATCCGCCTGCCAATATCGGGCCCGGCTCATCGATAGCGGACCGATTCCTCAAGCTGGTCAAACTCAACCTAGAAATTGCCCCTCACTCAGGAGGGGTAAGGTCACACCCCTTTCCAAACCGACCACGACACAGTGGGAGACGCGGCCTCCTGGTATTCGGCCCTCATGCACTCGTACATCCACTCGGTCTCGACGTTGGAGTCATCCTCTGGTACCATCGGGTTTAGAGATTTTCACCCAGGGACATCTATGGCGCCGTATGCTAGAACCAAACATTTTCGGTACAATCCAGCCACCCACAGTGTGTCTGTGGAGGCTATGGCCCTGATATCGCTAGGGCATATCATAATCACACAAATGCAAGTGCATGTATCACACTACCAGTCATACAATCATCCTGTGTGAAGTACATACTCATGTAGAGCAACTCCGTCTATCAGGGAGCCGTAACAGTCTGCCCGAAGGCATATGCTATGATCATTCACCCCTCATCACAAGCATGATATGATGCGTATGATCATGAATCATGGGGGCAGCAGCACTATACTTATGGTATGATAATGGGCGTTGTTCAAAGTGAAGATGGCCTAAATGGACTGCAGAGTACAAGTATGGGCCTATCAGTGGACCTTAGGAAGAATGACAATGCGGACATTCAACCAACATTATCTTTACAATGTGGAAAAACCAACATTGTTCCCAAGGCACAACCTGCCATAAAACATCATTACACAAACCATAGGGAATCACCATTGCAATGGACCTATATACATCTTATTGGGCCTTGACCCCACGGCCTTAGGTTCATTAAGTGGGCTGCTCGTATGGGCTTATATAAATCGAGTGGGCCGCATCAATGGCCTCATGTACATTGCAATGGGTCATACTCCATGGGCCTTGGAAAACATCACAATGGGCCTCGTACATGGGCCTCATATATATCAGAGTGGGCCTCAACAACGGGCTACCAATACGTTAAAGGGGCCTAATCTCATGGGCCTTATATAAACCAAGGTGGGGTCCACCATATATATATAATACAATATATAATATATATATTACAATATTAATAATATAATATTATAATATTATATATACACATATACTCACATACACTCTCACACACACGCTCACACACATGTGCACACTCACACACATGCACACTCACACACGCACGCGCACGCACACACACACATGCACACACACGCACGCACGCACACACACGCACCCCCACCGTCCAGGGGACGGTGAGGATAATACAAATATATCACAGTGGGCTCCCACCGTCTGCCTGGACGGTGGGTTTTAAACACATACATCACTGTGGGCTCCAGATGGGGCCCACCATGTTGCTTATATGCCATCCAATCCATCCAACCCGTTAATAAGGTCACAGAGGCCGGGATGAATAGGAAAAACAATATCAGATTGATTCAAAAACTTCCGTGGGCCCAAAAAAAGATTTCAATGGTAGAGTTCAATCATCACTGTTTCTTATGGTGTGGGCCACCTGAGATCTGGATGGTCCTGAAATTTGGAGGGGACCCACCTCAGGGGGTGGTCCACCTCATGGACGGGTGTGGATACAAAATATACATCATGGTGGGACACATGGAAAGAGCCGTGGGTGCTGCCTGTCCGTCCGCCGCTGGCGCAGGTGCGCAGGCAGCGCCTGCCCCAGCCTGACACAGCAGCAGTCGCTGACTTCCTCTTCCTTCTCTCTCTCTTTTTTTTTTTTTTTTTGTTTCAGGGAAAACTAACATGTGGGGCCTGCTACGGAGATCCACTCCGTCCAATGGATTCTATGGCTCGAAATGCACAAAATAAGTCTAATATACATTATGTTGGGTGTGTAGAAACAGAAAGGTGGGTCCTAATAGCCTTAAACGGCATGAAACACAATTTCCTATGGTATGGCCCGCCTGATGATCAGATGGACCTCATTTTTTGGCTCAACTCCTAAATTGATATGAGATGAATGAAATGGACGGCACCGATTGAATTTATTCATCAAGGTGGGGGGGCCTACATGAGCGTCCCACTCCAAAAGTTCAAAGCAAGCTAATATTTGTGTTTTCATTTTTGACGTCTAGCGTCCCTGGACGCTGGACGGCTTGACGTTGCATGTATACTGATGTATACTGAGGTGGGCCATGCTTATGTGGACCACACATGTGGGTGGTGTGGGTACACATTCAAAGTGGGCCCCACACATAAATGGCTTAGATACAATACCAACCTCATGGTGGGGTCCACATCAATGGGGTGGCATGGAAAGTCAATGCATCAAGTGGGCCACAAACCATCATACACAAAGGAAAAAAAGGGAGAGGGAGAGAGATAGAGAGTGGGACACGCGTGATGGAGGGACCCCGACACTATGGGCCCTCCCTTGCCAACTAAACATACATCAAGTGGGTCCCATTACACATGGGCCCATTAAATCAAAATCCAATGGTGGAGATTTCTTCTTCACAAAATAGACGGTCACGATAACCCATATTCAAGCTAGGAAAGTAAACATCATGATGGGGTCCATGGAGAATGGTCCCATCATGGAATGATATTGATAATCAAGGTGGGCCATCGGCCATATCTTAGGGTCCAAAGTGAGATCCACACCATTGATCGGTAGGCCTCACTTGACCCATCATAAAAATATGAAAAAAACTAGCCTATAGGAGCACCCACCGGTTGATTTCTTCGGTCCGTTGGAACGCCACCCTCCTTGTGCTCCTCTTTGATGGTAGAGATGGGAAATGGATGGCTAGGATGATGGGTTTTGGAATGGGAATGGTGGGCCACCAAAATCACATTTCCTCTCATATGGAGAAGCTTGGACATGGGTTCTTGCTTGGTTTGGGATGGTTGGGAAATGTGAAGGGAAAGAGAGGGAGAGAGAGAGATTGTAAGGAGAGGAGAGTGATGGGTGTGATGGGTGAAAGGGTGAGTGATGTGAGGTGATGGATGTAGTACTTGACTAGGTATGGGTGTGTAAGAGAGGGTGAGAAAAGAGTTGACTTTGGAGAGAGAAAGCATGGGTTGCTTGTACTTGACATAAAGTGATTGATTTGATTGATTTGATTGATTTGAATGTCATAGGATTCTTTGAAGTCCGCAAGAGCGCGGTGTTTCTCTTGAACTGAACGCAGGCCGACATCTTCTAGCCTGGGTATCGGGTCGGGTGCGCGAGTCACGGCGTTGGAACCACGGCGATGGTGCGGTCGCAATGATACAGGTCTCGGATTTTAAACCCACTCGAATCTAAGGAGACGACTTACGATCGATCGCAACATCGATTATCTGTCGTGGATTGCCGGACTTCGACGGAAAGATCACAGGATCATCGGAACAGTATGAACTAGGCTACGGGTCTTACATACTCTCTCCATTTTCTCTCATTTTGGCTCTTACATGCCCCATTTGAAGCTTTAAAACGTGTAAGCTCCCTAAGCCATCCTACCTCTCCATTTTCCTTCTTCAAACCCTTCCTTTTGGGCCTTTACAATCCCTGTTGAGGCTCCAGTCTATGGAGAACCAAAAACTCCAGCCCCCGTTTCCCCTTATTCTCATTTTTCATGGCTTTGTCCGAGCTTAGTACAACCGCTTTCTCGGATATCTAGCTATACATACTGTTGTTTTGTACTTTGCATGGGTTACCGTCTTTGATGTTTTTGTCTTCATGTTGATGGGTGTACTAGTTGGTAGAATGTTTTAAATGTTTGAGGATGTTTAGGGCCCGTTCGGCTAAATTACATTAGGTAAGTTTATGGTGGATAGAATTGTATAAATAATAATAAATGTATGTGTAAGATATGGCCCCTAGATTGGGTGTATCCCATGTTTTCCGACACCATGTTTAGAATGTACGCAATTAAAAATAAATTTCGAGATTTCCTTTCAAATAACACTTAGAAATTCATTATCCTGGGATTTGGAAATCTCATCTCATGCTTTTCCACACAAGACGCATTTTCTAAAGCTTATAAAATTAATTTTTATCCCACCCACCCTCCTACCAAACATGTCATTCCCAATCCCGAAGTGAGATTAGCAATGCAGTCCCATTTAAGACAATAGGTCCTAGATTTTGACAGACCTGACCGTATAGGAAATCCAACAAATTAATAATGTGAATCATAGGACCCTCTTAGTTGGAATGAACATATGTGAAATGCTTGAGCGTCAAGTACAGACAACTTAGTTTCAATTAGAGAACTTTGACCCTAAGTGATAAAACCCTTCCTATATTAGAAATGATGTGAAATCATCTAGCGTATGAGCATAGACTTTGGACTACACCTATGGATTCCCACTACTCCTAAATTAAGACTAGACTACCGGTTACCTTAGAGAATGCCAGAGACCGATATATGTAGCTAGGTCAAATCAATACACCTCCTTGATTTGGGTGGCGTAGCGAAAGCGTGGTGGACCCTACCCCACTGGCCCAGGATCGAAATTGTGCTCGTTAAATACGCACATTATAGAAGCCCTAGCAAGTTCTACTATGAGAAAATATTTTAGGATGATCTAATAAGATTTGATTCACCATTTCCTTGGACATAGATAATAACAAGGACTCTCTTAGACTAAGACCTAAAGGGCAACCTTAGACATATACAATTTGAGCCTTTCAATGATGGACATTCCCTACGTTTCTAGAGTGATCGAACTACGGAGTTACTGAAATATACAACTGCGAAGCATTCGCGGCATGACCCAATTCTCAATCTTGGGCTACTATCAACGGACTCACTGCTTGACCGAACAGAAGACCAGGATCTACCAGGACTAGGAAGGGATACGATGAGCTTTCTACCCTGGTCAGGTAGATGATCGATGTATCGGGATCAAGCCCAAATAAACGTCTCTCCGTGTTGGTCAAACATTGAAAACAGCTATCTTACTCTCAACAGATGGGAATCGAAATCAAGACTCCAAATAGGGAAAGAAATACATTGTAGCAAACCATCAGGATATAAGCAAGGGATAAAAAAATAAGTTTTAAGGGGGGTAGACTAAAATGAACCAGACTAGTATATACCCTATGCAATAAAACATAGGCAAAGAAATAATTAAATCTTTCCTTATTACCCTTAGGCAATTTCGGGGATGAAATTTTATTTTAAGGGGGGTAGATTGTAACATCCTGGATTTTGCCAACCTGGAATTAGATGTCCTTAGGCAATGGGTCGATCCTAACACCTTATTAACTTGACAGAACTCAATCCCAAAGTCCAAAACTGCTTTTGAACCCATTTACTTCACAAATCTCACCTTTCACCACCTTGCTCTTTCAATTTTTCTAAGTACTTTCATCCTAGACACTATCTTAAACTAGCTAAGTATTATAACTTGGATCACTTTATATACAAACTACAAAGGCCCAGGTACCACCTCAGACGGAAATTACTCAGGACTAAATCCTTTAGAAATTAGGCGAGAATTAGCTAGTGTTAAACTAGAGTGCCTATGAAATTAGCACCAATCGCTTTAAATACGATCTGCAAGGCCCAAAACTTGTAGATTCGTTGACGCTACATTACCCTAAAATCTAGGATCAATCTCATTACCCGGCTGCTCTCGGGAGCATCTCTAAACTCCGTATCAGATCTGGACCGCACGTCGAAAGCCCAATTAACACATAGTTAAGGAATTAAGACCGCCTCGCTAGGCTTGACAACCATCTCCGAAATCAAATCCAGATAGTGTCCCACGACTGTTCGCTTGAGTCTGGAGCGAGGATTGTGAGAACACTTGCTTTTCTTTATAAATAAAATATCTCAATAGTAATCTGGCACGTGTCGCTTGCAGACATTTTGTAAGCAACCAGACCGTCAGAATCTGACCCAAATACACCCTCGGATCAGGAAAAATTTCATAAACATATCCATGTACTTGAAATTTCTGATCGAGACCCGTTGACCGTTGAACTGAAACTGGTCCGCCACGCGTGATTTGGAAACCCTACTGGAACGAAAACTTAACTCCACCTAGATCCAAGGTTGGTGAGCTTAAGTCCTACCTTTGGCTCAAGGAGGCCCACCAGACGTGCTCCGTTGAGCTGGAAAAGGGTCACTTTGGTTATAACCTAAGTATACCTTGACCATAAGTCTATTTCGGCGTATTTTTAGGCTATATAAGGACCTTAGAACCCTCTCTCTCACAGCCATACGAATTTGAGAGAAACCCTAGAGAGAGAAGAGAGAAAAGAGAGAGAAAGTGTGAGAGAAGTGGGAGAAACTTCCTACTACTTTCCCCTGCCATTCTACAAGCTGAATCACTCAAGTCTTACGCTTTCCCGGCGAATCCGACTTCATTTCTAGGTAAGAAACCCTAACCCTAATCTATTTTGGAGTTTTGATAGTTGTATATTATGAAATAGCTAACCTATTTCATTCTATAGGCTACCAAACTGCCGAATACGAAAGCTTAGCAAACCTGGCAGATTCGTTACGATTCTACAACAAAAGGTGAGACCTTAGGTGTATAGGTTACGATTTTCAATGCTTTCAATGTCAGATAATGATAGATTCATGATCTGCATGCAATTGCACACGTACAAAGTACTGTCTGTTTTCTGTTTCAATTAAAGATGAAGAATATGGAATTTTACATACTCTAGGTATTTGTAGAAAGTACTGTATACGTATAAATTTTGGAAATGTGTTTGCTTTAATTATTTGTTGTATGAATATATTATATATGGATAAAATACTTATTTGGCGAAAGGACTCGCCCTAATACATGTTTTGCTAATATACACTATGTATGTTGAAATAGTGTATTCTAGAAAGACTATACATATAAATTTTGGAAATGTGTTTGCCATGACTATTTACTGTATGAATATATTATATATGCGTAAAATACTTATTTGGCAAAAAGGACTCGCCCTAATATATGTTTTGCTAATATACACTATGTATGTTGAAATAGTGTATTCTAAGTGTTTGTGAAAATGCTTGTGAGAGTAAGTGTTAGGATGATGGTGCCTTAGGTAGGTGTTGAGATGGGATTCTCAACTACCTTAGAGACGTATATGATTTCCTCCATGTTGGTTGTTTACTTTAACCGCTTATGAAATATATGTGCTTGTATTCTTGTTTATATAGTGCTTTATAACATGCTTTATAACATGCTTTATAAACATGCTTTATGACATGCTTGTTAACTTGCTTGAATTACTTTGTTTATCATGCTTTACTCTACATGCTCTAAATAAGGATTGATTGAGTTTGGGACTATGTTATAGTCCAGACAATCGGTACCAGACTTGAAATCGTGGTTGAGATTCATTTCGCCACGTAGGATGTATTTGACGAACCCGAGTCGTACTTCAATTGGCGACAGTGGTTAGGCCACGCGAAGTGCTTATGCACTTCCGGTCGTTCAGTAGATCGTGCACTCGAGCTAGTCAGGCTCGTCAAGTAACCCGATATGTCTAATGTATGTTCACCATGTTTGGACGCTACTGCTTGAACCTAGGGTACCAAACTTACCAGTGAAAACCCGTTAACCATGGTACCTCGATCCGCTAAGACTCATGAGCCGCGCATGGTGGTATGGGACACCGTGGTTGAGTTATCGGCCTACGTTGGGGCCAAAGTGCCTCCCCGTAGTGACCATTAAGCAACCAGACTCGTGAGCCGAATACGGTGGGTATAGGACACTGTATTCGAACTGTCGACACTTACGGAGAGAGCCAAATACGGTGAGACCTGTATTCATGCTGACGGGCGACGAGCCCTTCATAGTGTCTTCAAGTATACTCTAAAGTCTGTGATTGGCGATGAGCCCTTCGCAGCAACTGTAAGTGCTATAGTTTATATCCCTGTCTGTTGTCAAATTTGTGGTGCCAAAATCACTATACCTTGCATAAGTGAAGCTCTCTCAAAGATCAACATTCATGAACAAGCAAAGCTCACAACAAGCAAAGCTCACAAGTACAAAGATCAACCTTGTCTGCAAGAACTGCTCACAAGACATGACTCAAGAATGCAAGACTTCAAGAAGAGTACAAGGCAGTTCGTAAAGAACTCAAGACACTTTCAAGATGAGCTACATCAAGATTTCAAGATTGAACTACATCAAGATTTCAAGATTGAACTACATCAAGACTTAAACTTCAAGGTCACTTGTTCCTAATGTTTCAATGTCCTTACTTCATGTTTGAGGTTTGACTGACCTTAGGTTGACCTTAGAAGTAGGTCACTTTGGATACATAAGTCGGATGTTTATTTTACATGAGTTTGGTCTGTTCTTCGACTAGTCCTAGGCCTTCTTCGACTAGTCCTAGCTTTGCTTCGACCAGTCTAAGAAATTCCTCGATCAGTCGTGAGTTTGTTACAAAATTCGGATAATTTCTGTTAGGCTTCGACTAGTCCAGGAATCTGTTCGACCAGTCGAAGGAACAATGTCGACTACATCTTCGACCAGTCAAAAGTCTTTGACTCAAAGTCCAGCGATGAATTTTAAGTTCTTCGACCAGTCGAAGGAGACCTTCGACCAGTCGTAGAACAGTCAAAGCTTATCGCGCCTGATTTTTCAAATATCTGTTATTGCTTCGACTAGTCGAAGAGCTCCCTAGACCAGTCGAAGACGCGATCTGCTCACCTATAAATAGAGCACGAATCTTAGAAGAAATCGTTGAATTAATTAATCCATTCAAGCCAATCTTCGTCGAACTTCTAAGAGATAATTCTGTGCTCCATCTAAGCTAAGTGTGCTTATTTAATATTCTCTTTCCTTAGCTTTATTTAATTGATTTTGTTTCTGCTATTCCAATCTAATTTGATAAGAGGAATTGTTATTCCCTTTCTTTGGAATCAAAATCAATTAAGGCAAGCCCTACTTGGTTTAATTTAAAATCTATTAGAATTAGAACCATTGTAATTGAGTACTGGACATTGAACTTGGACATTCAATCATCTACTCTGACTTGGTTCTACCGGGCTGCTACAACGAAGGAGATAATCAGGTATTTTACATTTAATTGTAAATTCCTTTCTGTTTTGGTTTCTTTCAAGATTTGCCAGAAAAATCTTGTTGTATTGGTTATCTGAGGAGAGCCAGGAAAACTCAGAAGTGGGGTTTTTTTAATTGTGTAAGCCCACAGACAAAGACACAATTGTAAAGGTTTTGGGTGAACCTGGAAAACCTATTTTGTTAGTGAACGCTAATATCCCCTGTGTGAGGATATTAGGAGTGGAGTAGCATTCTGTGTGGCTGTTGTTTAACAGTTGGTGAAACACAGGCGAACCACTATAATCCCTTGTGTTGTGGTTGAATGATTTATACTTCTAATCTTTAATTATTCATTTGTGGGATGTATGTATGGTGGTGAATGTTGTAATCATTTAATTCAAGCATTGTGGGAATTTTGTAATAGTTTAGAATTTATTTTCTGCTATTCCTTTATCAGCTTGATATTCAATTTCCTTTAAAGTTGTTCCAGCAAGGTTGCCCTGCCATTTTTATGGTGTATGGCTGTCCCTAGAACAATACATTTGTGATTACAATTTATTTCAGTTCAGTTTGTGTTTATTTCTGTATTCCTCTTTGGTTTGAGATTTGATACAAAGATCTTTCTAGAAATAAGGTTGTCCTACCATAAACTCTGGTTTTTGGTGTAAGGTTGTCCTTAGAACAACATTTGTATCAACCTCTCAAGATCTAAATTTGAGGTTGTTTTACTTTCCTGCATTGTGATTTATTTGGCTATCATATTCTTTTTAATTCCGCTGTTATAAGTTTTATTTGGCATTGTCCTATTCACCCCCCCCTCTAGGACATATAGCTAGGCCTTTTCAAGTGGTATCAAAGCCTAATAGCTCTTTTTAATTCTTGGATTTAATTCCTGAGCTAACGATTTAAGCTATTTAAGATGTCAAATTTTGATAGCCTTTCAGTCACTAGGCCTCCACCCTTTGATGGCTCCAACTATGCCTATTGGAAAGCCAGAATGAGGATCTTCCTCAAATCAATGGATGAGAGTGTGTGGCAAGCCACAGTGACTGAATGGAAACCTCCTATCATGGAAGTTACTGGGGTTGACGGTTCAAAATCTTTGAAAGTCACACCATATTACCAATGGACCACACTTCAGAAAAGTGAGAGTAGTGCAAATGCTAAAGCACTAAATGCAATCACTTGCGCACTATCACCGGATGAGTTCAAAAGAATCATTTCCTGTGATACTGCAAAGCAAGCTTGGGATATATTAGAAATGACACACGAGGGTACTACAATTGTCAAAAAATCTAAAGTCCAACTCCTCACAACCAGATTTGAAGAAATTCATATGGAGGAAAATGAAATGTTTATGGACTTTTACACTAGATTGAATGACATTGTAAACTCAATGTGGGGTCTTGGCGATAAAATTCCAGAAAGTAAAGTGTGTGCAAAGATATTACGCTCACTTCCTGAACGGTTCAATTCTAAAGTAACCGCGATCCAGGAACTTCGTGATACGGATAATATGAGGGTAGAAGAACTAGTTGGTTCTCTACAAACCTACGAGTTAAACTTTAAAGCTCCTAAAGGTAAATCTATCGCACTAAAATCTTCTAAATGTAATTCAGAAGAAAATTCTGATTCAGAAGATGATATGGCTCTTTTAGCTAAGAAATTTTACAAGATTTTCAAAAGCAAGAAAAGGGTTGATTTTCAAAAATCAAATGAAAAGAAGTTTAGACCCAAATCTCAAAATCTTTGAAAGATAGTCAATGTTACAACTGTCAAGAATATGGGCACTTAGCAAATAGATGTCCTAAAAAGGACAAACCCAAGAAGAAGGGTATGTTGGCTACATGGGATGAATCATCTGATTCTGAAGCTTCTTCTGAATCAGAAGATTCTGAAACTGAGTCGGGCAATGAAGTTAAAGCTCTTATGACTCTAGCCAAATTCACATTTTCAGATAATGACTCAACAAGTGAAGAAAATCTGAGTAGTGAATGTGAAAATGAAGATGATCTTCAAGACGCTTACAATGCCCTATATAAGGAAAGTTGTAAAATTGCTGTCAAACTTAAACTTCAAAAAGAAAAGTTTTCTAAACTCAAAGAATGTTTTGAATCACTTGTCTTAGAAAAATCACAAATTTCAGATTGTTTTGAAAAATCAAAATGCGATTTGGAATTCAAAAACTCCCTAATTATTGATTTGAAATCTGAAATTGAGAAACTCAAAACTGAAGTATCTTCTCTTCTGAGTCTAAAGGACACATGGAAATATGCCCAAGGTGATCCAAAGTTAGAAAAACTTTTATCCGATCAAGAAAATGTGGCGATCTATCCGGGTTGGGCTATGATAAAAATCTATCTCCTAAACAAAAGTATACTCCTCCTATGTTTGTTAAAGGAGAGTCCTCAAACTCAAAAGGAAAAGTACTTATCAAGATTTTTCTAGAAATTCAAAAACTTTTCAAAAACCTAGAAGCAGCCATGTCAACTTTAATCAGAAACGAAATCCACTAGCTGAAAAGATAGTTGATTTACTCAAGAAGCTCTTAAAATCTAACTCTATAGGTCATTCTTACAACTATAAACAAAAGAAGACCAACTATGTTCCTAAACCCAAAACAGTTATGAAATGGGTTCCTAAAGTTGCCTGCTTGGTTGCTCACACTGCTTTCAAAGCAACAAGTCATTCAAAGTGGTACCTAGACAGTGGATGCTCCAGGCATATGACAGGTGACAAAGCTTTATTCACGGATCTGAAAGATATGACTGATGGTTCAGTCACATTTGGTGATGGTAGCAACTGCAAGATTATAGGCCAAGGTACGGTTCAACTTTTAATCTTCCTGTGTTTAAAAAGTTTTATATGTTGAAGGCTTAAAACATAACTTGCTTAGTATATCTCAAATATGTGATAATAACCATAGTGTTCGGTTTTCTAATCAAAGCTGTGAGATACTAAACAATAAGGGTTCTGTAATATTAACTGGACGTAGAACGTCTGAAAATTGCTATATTATTAGCGAATCCAGCTCATCTAATCAAACATGTTACATGGTCCATACAGACGAGACTGATTTATGGCACAAACGTCTTGGACATGTACATTATCGAAATTTATATAGATTGAGCAAACGAGAACTTATAAGAGGTTTACCCAAACTTCAGAAATTAGATAAAATATGTGGTGAGTGCCAGATAGGCAAACAAACAAGGAACTCACACAAAAAGGTGAATTCAAATACCACATCAAGACCACTCGAACTCCTCCACATGGATCTGATAGGACCTACCAGAACGAAAGTCGTGGTGGGAAAAAGTATATCCTGGTAATAGTTGATGACTTTACCAGATTCACATGGGTAGTCTTCTTAAGGGATAAATCTGAAACCCTTGAAGAAGTAAGAAAAGTTCTCAAAAGGATTTAAACTAAAAAAATCTTCTCAAATCAGTAAGATTCGTAGTGATCATGGATCTGAATTTGAGAATAGCAATTTTGAGAAGTTCTGTACCGACCAAGGAATATTACATGAATTCTCTGCTCCCAAAACTCCACAACAAAATGGAATTGTAGAAAGAAAGAATAGGGTGCTTCAAGAAATGGCTAATGTCATGCTGAATAGGATGAAGCTCTCTAAAAATCTTTGGGCTGAAGCAGTCAACACAGCTTGCTATATTATTAACCGAGTCTACACTAGCAAAGATAATAATAAAACGGCTTACGAATTGTGGTTCAATAAAAAGCCTACTGTCAAATACTTTCGAGTTTTTGGCAGCAAGTGCTATATTTTACGAGATCGTGAAAATTTGGAAAAATTCGATACGAAGAGTGATGAAGGGATTTTTCTAGGATATTCCTTAAACAGTCGAGCTTATAGGGTTCTGAACAAAAGAACTGGTGTGATTCAAGAGTCCATCAATGTTGTCATTGATGATCACTTAAACACGCCAATCCCTAATTCAGATAATGATGAAGTTCTAATCATTGATAAACCCGATACTTCATCGAATCAGACTGATTCTGAGTTGAGGACTGTTAAAGATCATCCAACCACACAAATTCTTGAAAACCCTCTCACCGGTGTTCGCACCCGTAGACAACTTGAGGATATATGTAATTATGTATGTTTTACATCCCAAATAGAACCATCTAACGTAAAAGAAGCTCTTGCTGATGAGAACTGGATTGTTGCGATGCAAGAAGAACTTAACCAATTCGTAAGAAATGATGTTTGGTATCTCGTACCAAGACCTAAAGATAAACACATCATTGGAACAAAATGGATTTTCAAAAATAAGTCTGACGAGTGTGGAAATATAATTAGAAACAAGGCTAGACTAGTGGTACAAGGTTATACTCAAATTGAAGGAATTGATTTTGATGAAACTTTTGCACCAGTAGCACGTCTTGAATCTATCAGACTATTTATATCCATTGCATGTTTTAGAAAGATAAAGATCTATCAAATGGATGTGAAAAGTGCTTTTCTAAATGGCGATTTACATGAAGAAGTCTATGTTGAACAGCCAATGGGTTTTGAAGATCCCAAAAATACTGATCATGTGTATCGGCTTAAAAAGGCACTTTATGGATTAAAACAAGCACCTAGGGCATGGTATGAGAAACTAACAAAATTTCTTTTAAGTCATAATTTTCAAATGGGATCTGTTGATAAAACTCTGTTTGTTAAAAAACATAATGATCATATCTTAATGGTACAGATTTATGTTGATGATATCATTTATGGATCAACTTGTACTGACTTGACTACTGAGTTTGCAGATTTGATGAAATCACAGTTCGAAATGAGCATGGTTGGGGAATTGACTTATTTCCTTGGATTGCAAGTAAAGCAACAACCTGAAGGAATATTCATTTCTCAATCTAAGTATGCTTTGAATCTAATCAAGAGATTTGGATTTGAGAATGGCAAGAATTTCGATACTCCTATGAGTACTACCCTGAAACTCTCAAAAGACTCTAATGGTAAAAATGTTGACTCAAAACTTTATCGGAGTATGATTGGTAGTTTGTTATATTTAACTGCTAGTAGACCTGATATTTCTCTAAGTGTTGGTATTTGCGCAAGATATCAATCTGATCCAAAAGAATCTCACTTGATTGCTGTCAAGCGATTATTAGATATGTCGCAAGTACTGTAAATCTCGGTCTCTGGTATCCTCATGAGACTAGTGTCCAATTAGCTGGGTACTCGGATGCTGACTGGGCTGGTAATCTAGATGATAGAAAATCAACCAGTGGTGGTTGTTTTTACATTGGAAATTGTCTAGTTTCCTGGTTTAGTAAGAAATAAAATTCTATATCACTTTCAACAGCTGAAGCTGAGTATATCGCAGCTGGTAATGCATGTACACAGCTTGTTTGGATGCAACGAATGCTAAGTGATTATGGAATTAAACAGGATTCTATGTTATTACATTGTGATAATTCCAGTGCGATAAATATTTCAAAAAATCCTATTCAGCATTCTCGTACTAAGCACATTGACATTAGATTTCATTATATTCGGGAATTAGTAGAAGAAAAAGTTATATCTCTAGAATATATTCCTACCGAAGATCAACGAGCTGACATTTTCACAAAACCTCTCGATAAAAGCAGGTTCAAAAAGATGAAATTTGATCTTGGCATGTGCATTTTAAAATGATTATTTATGCCTACTTGTATCATAGTGTATATATTTGCTAGATTGAATTCTAATTTTTGAATAATTTGCAAGAAATATGAATTTTTGGACATTCTTCGACCAGTCGTGAGTATACTCGACCAGTCGACCTTCGACCGGTCGTAGATATCCACGACCAGTCGTAGATCTCGGGAATCACTTAAAATTTGGGATTTTCTTTCTTCCTCATTCCGTTTTTCCTCTCTAAGGAGCCGAGCTTCGACTTGTCGAACCCATTGTTCATGTTCTTCAAGGTTAGTGTTCCAATTACGTTTTTCTTGCAGATTTGTGTCTAGATTGTTTACTTTTCTAGCTTAAGCTTTCTATTTTGGATTTCATTGAGATTTGGGGTTTGGATTTTGAAAAATCTGTTTTGAGTAAACCCACTTCTCAATCCTTTGCAACTTCTTATTTCCTTGATATCTTTGTTGCAAATGGCTTCTAGAGGTAGAAAAACTACTTCCCGTGGTCCTTCTTCTTCCTCCAGATCGACCATTATCTCTAAGCGTCATCTTCTTGTTCCCAATGATGATCCATCTTATGTTAGGGACATTAGATTACGTAATGTTATTGTTGAACATCCTGTTGATGTTAATCATATTGCACCTTTTGACATCCTTCCTATGCTTGAAGCTGTAGGTTGGGTTAACTTATTACATTGGGGTGGGCCAGCATACCGGTCCATTGCCCAATCCATGTTTGCATGTATTAGTGCTTTCTCACAGGATAATTTAACTTTTAAAATATCTACTAGAGAAGGGCCTTTTGACATTGATCGTCATTTAATTTCAGCCCTTATGGACATTCCTGTGAATGATGAGGGTATTCCTATCCATAACCTAACTGATAAACCCTCAATTTCTGAAAAACGCATGCTCACTAGAGATTTGTGCAACATGGATGTTCAATGGACACGAAAAGGGAATGCGCTTCCCGCAAGGTATTTGTTACCCAAGTACAGAATTCTCCACAAAATCTTTGTGTCTAATCTGTATCCTCGTTCGGGTAATAAAACTGACTTGACCTCGTTTATGGTTCGTGTTATCCATGCTATTTCCAGTGGTACTCAGATTTGTTTACCTTCCTTAATCTGTCATTTCATTCTTCAGTTTAGACTCCATCCTGGTCATAGTGACATTCCTTTTGCCTATTTAATGACTGTATTGGCTACACATATGTTAGTCGATATGCCGGTTGATGAGGCACCAATCCATCATCTGATTTTCAACAATACTAATATCAATAAGATGAAGCTGGATCTACTTCCTGAACAAGGTGGTGGTGGTGGTGGTGGTCATGAAGAAGCTGGTGATGACATTAATATGGATGACATTTTTGAGGAACTGGATTCTGACTCAACAAATGATCCAGATTTTGAACCATCTGATGTTGATGCTCGTCTGAGTGCATTAGAGGATAAAGTTGAGAATATAAATGTAAAGATGGAAAACATGTCTATTGCTCATGATTTACAATTCAAGTACATGCGCAAATATCTTAGGCGATTGAACAAATGCATGCACCAACTTGATCCCTCTATTCCTGCTCCGTCATCTGGTTCTGGTTCTGATTAGTTTATATGAGATTTCTGGTCTGTAATAACTTTATAACTTAGCACTTGGTTGACTGATTTTGAGTTGGATATTATCTTTGTTTTATGCTGGATATTTATTCTATGTGAAACTATGCTGAGTATCTCTATCTCTGGTTTTTGCTATAATCTCATAACTCCTCATATTTACTCTCATATATCCCTTTATTTAGTTCTCCTTTATTGTTGTTTCCTTTGTCATATTGTGACAAAAAGGGGGAGAATGGTTTGTTCTTAACGATGTGATTGTGAGAGGAGTAGCATTGGTTATGTTACTCAGGGGGAGTATGTTTGAACTAGTTGAATGAACTGGTTGAATGTTGATTATTGAATATTGATTTGCAGGTAAGCTAGTTGATATTAACTGGTTCATGATTCTTTAACCAGTTGTTTTACTTTATGTTTATCTTGGTTATGTGTTTTGTCACTAATTTGACAAAGGGGGAGATTGTAAGTGCTATAGTTTATATCCCTGTCTGTTGTCAAATTTGTGGTGCCAAAATCACTATAACTTGCATAAGTGAAGCTCTCTCAAAGATCAACATTCATGAACAAGCAAAGCTCACAACAAGCAAGCTCACAAAGCAAAGCTCACAAGTACAAAGATCAACCTTGTCTGCAAGAACTGCTCACAAGACATGACTCAAGAATGCAAGACTTCAAGAAGAGTACAAGGCAGTTCGTAAAGAACTCAAGACACTTTCAAGGATGAGCTACATCAAGATTTCAAGATTGAACTACATCAAGACTTCAAGGCTTAAACTTCAAGGTCACTTGTTCCTAATGTTTCAATGTCCTTACTTCATGTTTGAGGTTTGACTGACCTTAGGTTGACCTTAGAAGTAGGTCACTTTGGATACATAAGTCGAATGTTTATTTTACATGAGTTTGGTCTGTTCTTCGACTAGTCCTAGGCCTTCTTCGACTAGTCCTAGCTTTGCTTCGACCAGTCTAAGAAATTCCTCGATCAGTCGTGAGTTTGTTACAAAATTCGGATAATTTCTTGTTAGGCTTCGACTAGTCCAGGAATCTGTTCGACCAGTCGAAGGAACAGTGTCGACTGCATCTTCGACGAGTCAAAAGTCTTCGACTCAAAGTCCAGCGATGAATTTTAAGTTCTTCGACCAGTCGAAGGAGACCTTCGACCAGTCGAAGGTGACCTACGACCAGTCGAAGGAGACCTTCGACCAGTCGTAGAACGGTCAAAGCTTATCGCGCCTGATTTTTCAAATATCTGTTATTGCTTCGACTAGTCGAAGAGCTCCCTAGACCAGTCGAAGACGCGATCTGCTCACCTATAAATAGAGCACGAATCTCAAAAGAAACATTGAATTAATTAATCTATTCAAGCCAATCTTCGTTGAACTTCTGAGAGATAATTCTGTGCTCTATCTAAGCTAAGTGTGCTTATCTAATATTCTCTTTCCTTAGCTTTATTTAATTGATTTTATTTCTACTATTCCAATCTAATTTGATAAGAGGAATTGTTATTCCCTTTCTTTGGAATCAAAATCAATTAAGGCAAGCCCTACTTGGTTTAATTTAAAATCTATTAGAATTAGAACCATTGTAATTGAGTACTGGACATTGAACTTGGACATTCAATCATCTACTCTGACTTGGTTCTACCAGGCTGCTACAACGAAGGAGATAATCAGGTATTTTACATTTAATTGTAAATTCCTTTCTGTTTTGGTTTCTTTCAAGATTTGCCAGAAAAATCTTGTTGTATTGGTTATCTGAGGAGAGCCAGGAAAACTCAGAAGTGGGGTTTTTTTAATTGTGTAAGCCCACAGACAAAGACACAATTGTAAAGGTTTTGGGTGAACCTGTGAAAACCTATTTTGTTAGTGAACGCTAATATCCCTTGTGTGAGGATATTAGGAGTGGAGTAGCATTCTGTGTGGCTGTTGTTTAACAGTTGGTGAACACACAGGCGAACCACTATAATCCCTTGTGTTGTGGTTGAATGATTTATACTTCTAATCTTTAATTATTCATTTGTGGGATGTATGTATGGTGGTGAATGTTGTAATCATTTAATTCAAGCATTGTGGGAATTTCGTAATAGTTTAGAATTTATTTTCTGCTATTCCTTTATCATCTTGATATTCAATTTCCTTTAAAGTTGTTCCAGCAAGGTTGCCCTGCCATTTTTATGGTGTATGGTTGTCCCTAGAACAATACATTTGTGATTACAATTTATTTCAATTCAGTTTGTGTTTATTTCTGTATTCCTCTTTGGTTTGAGATTTGATACAAAGATCTTTCTAGAAATAAGGTTGTCCTACCATAAACTCTGGTTTTTGGTGTAAGGTTGTCCTTAGAACAACATTTGTATCAACCTCTCAAGATCTAAATTTTGAGGTTGTTTTACTTTCCTGCATTGTGATTTATCTTGGCTATCATATTCTTTTTAATTCCGCTGTTATAAGTTTTATTTGGCATTGTCCTATTCACCCCCCCCCCCTCTAGGACATATAGCTAGGCCTTTTTAGCAACTAGTGCATGATTGAGCCGAGTATAGTGAGACTTGTATTCGAGCTGACGGCCAGCAATCGAGCCGCATACGGTGAAATCTGTATCCGTGCTGACGGATGACGAGCCCTTTGCGATGCCTTCGCGATGCCTCTCGAACCATAATATCGTATGAGATTATCTAGGTTTGACGACCCTAGAATGGATCATGTTTGGGAATGATACAAGGGAGGTACCTTAGTTTCCCAATCCTGCTGTTTGAAAGCACTAATAACTACTCGGTAATCATGCTCATCATTGCACTGCATGTGCCTGGTAGATGTGGAGCACTGAGGGATGAACGCATGTCGCGAACGTAAGATGGTGTCGCATGAGGGTGGTTTGGCAAGGGCATTCATCATGTCATTGATACTTGCATTAATAAGAATAGTTAGGAGTGTTTGATTATACTGTTTTATCATTACTACTTGACTGCATTGATAACATGTTAACCTATGCTTTATTGTTCCACTGAGTTGATCACTCACTCCCACGTTACGGGACAGTGTTGTACACACCAACCAGATTTGTTGAGTTTCAGATGATGGCGATACTTATGAAGCAGAGCCGGACTACTATGATGTTGAGGAGGAGTTTTCCTACATGTAACTCTCTGACAGGTCTATGAAGACCTGGTATTGTATTGACGGGGCTATTGGAACTCGGGGTTGAGTTTATGCTCAACCCCCGATTTTCAGGACGCTACAAGCATGGAGGAGGAGCTGGCGAGGCAGAGGGTGGATCAGAAGAGGAGCATGGAGGAGGAGTTGGCGTGGCAGAGGGAAGATCAGGAGAGGAGGGTGGAGGATCAGCTGGCAAGGCAGAGGGAGGATGGAGGAGATGCGGGTGGAGCATGAGCGATGGATGGCGGATATGTTTCAGGCTCTCGTTTCACGCTTATCCACTGATGCCCCACCACCTCCGCCTTCATCTTTGTGATTTTTTGTATATTTATTTATGATGTTAAGTTTATATGTATTTATGCGTGAATGAATGTGATGTGGATAAGATTGTTGGTGTTTGGATGAATGTAGTTTAATGTTTGGATGGATTTATTAGTTTGGGTTTAGATGGATGTGAATATGAATATGATGAAATATATTATATAACAGGTGTATATCAGGATGAATATGATGAAATATATTGTCAACAGGTGTTTTTCAGGAATTTTGTGCCGGAATATATATATATATTTTTTTAAAAAAAAAACAGACTTTTAGCGACGAAAATTTCGTAGCTAAAAGTTTTGTAAATATTTTTTAGCGACGAATATTTTCGTCACTACAATTTTGTAATTAATTTTTTACGACGAATATTTTCATCGCAAAAAGTTTGTAATTATTTTTTTGCGACGAAAATTTTCGTCGCCAAAACTTTTGTAATTTTTAGTAATTATTTTTCACGCGAATATTTTCGTAGCTAAAAGTTTTGTATATTTGTATTTTCCTTTTTGCGACGAAAATTGTCGTCGCCACAACTTTTGTAATTATTTTTAGCGACGAAATGTTTCATAACTAAAACGTTTGCAAAAAAATTGTAATTATTTTTAGCGACGGTAAAACTTTTATGCGACAAAAATATTCGTAGCTAAAAGTTTTACAAATATTTTTTAGTGACGAAACCTTTCATTGCTAAAACTTTGGAATTATTTTTCGCGACGAAACTTTTCGTAGCTAAAATATTTTGCAAATATTTTTAGCGACGAAAATTTTTGTAGCTAAAAATATATGCAAAATATTTTTAGCAATGAAAATTTTCGTAGCTAAAAATATTGCAAAATATGTTTGGCGACAAAACTTTTCGTATCTAAAAGTTTTACAAATTCTTTTAGCGACGAAAATTTTCGTATCTAAAAGTTTTGCAAATTTTTTAGTAACGAAAATTTTCGTCGCTAAAAGTTTTTTCTGCGACTAAAAGTTTCGTCGCTAAAAATCTTGCCTTTGGTTTTCACCAATAAAACCCTACTGCGTCGGACTTTTAGCGACGAATTTAGCGACAAAAATTTTCGTCACTAAAAAGCTTTAGCTACGAAAATTTGGCTTTTAGCGATGAAAATTTTTGTCGCTAAAAGTGGGATTTCTTGTAGTGGTACGCGACGAACTTGAGATCAAGAGTTTACCACATTGAGTCTAGCTATCAAAATTTAGGTATGGGAATAGTTTGGATAGAAGTCCCTTGTGATGAACCCCACAGCTTGCGATACCATATACTATCATCCCAACACACACTCCAGCTTTGTCATTTCTTTTGCATTACATATTGCATTGCGTTCTCTGTATATGACATTTGGTTTACTATGTTTCTGCATTACATGGCTTAGATAAGGCTGATGGTATTCATGGACTTGTCAGGATTTGCACATTGCATTGCATCCTCAGCATATGACATTTGGCATACTACGTCTTGTATCACATAGCCTTGTTATGGTTGACAGTATTCATGGACTTGGCAGTATTTTCACTTACTCTGATATTTGTGTGCTTGTCACATGTGTTGTGAACACACGCACCACCCTCTAAGTTTCTTAGTAAGCTTATGCACAACCGTTGCATGCAGGTGACGTTATGTCATAGCAGTGTTAAGGCGGGAGCTTGTAGAAGATCGTTTCGGAGATTTTGTTATTTATGTATTTCCCTTTCAACACTGTATTCTAGTATTTATATTAGTGGATATGTGGTGATGATGTTGTTCTTGTGATTTGGGTATACTTGTGGTTATGCTTCTTTACAAAAAAAAAAAAAAATTCACTGAAAATCCTCCTTGTAGGATCCCAGGATCGGAATCTGGTGTATGGGCGTTGGGAGCCAAAAATGGGGTACTATGGAGGCTGTCGGCATGGATTCGGTGATCGAGAATTTTATGAGCCCGACTCTCGGGTTTGGGGCGTAACAGTTTCTTAATCACCTTGATTCGCTTCCATGAGCCGTCTTCATGTGTCGGAGGGGAAGAAGTGGTTATCGAAGCCGTAGAAGAAGGTGCGGGAGCTGGAGGAGCTAGAGAAGGTTCGAGAGTTTGAGAATAGCTTGGAAGACTTGTGTGGGAAGGTTGATCTGTAGGTGCTTCTATGAGGCGAAAGGTTCTCTTAGTGCGAGCCATGACTAAAAGAGTCAAGAGAAATTGGTTAAGTTCAGAAAATTAAGAAAATTTTAGTAGAGTTTCAGAATAAAGGTTTTTCACACTAAGTGTTGGGGAGTTGTGCGGGCAAGTTGCCGTGTAAGTTGTCCGGGCGAGTTGCGCAGAAAACGGGTTTGGCAGAGAAAAATTTTGAAGTAAGAAATGGCTCGAAGTTCTGATATTTATAGACTACCGAGACCTGCTGCAAGTTGCGCGGACTTGCACAACTCAAAACCCTGAGAAGGAAATTGATCATTCAAATTGACTTATAGTGGTCAAATCTCGAATCAAGGGGACATCTGTTGGAGCATAATATTTGGTTAAGGGAAGAGGCTTTAAGAAGAAGAAATGGAGAATGAAATGGAGCATAGAAGTGAAGGGAATGTGACTTGTGCGGATTATGAGTTGCGCAGAGACTAAGTTGCGCGAGACCCAAGTTGCACGGGTCCGTGCAACCTATCATGGTTGCACTGGGTCGCGCAACTCTCTTTAGAAATATATGAGTTGGAGATGCGAAATGGGGTCCACAACACTTGTTTTGAGGGTCTACAAAACATGTTTTGAGGGCCCACACGTGCGAAAGCCTATAAATACCCCCTACCCCCTTCATTTGGAGGATTGGATGCTTAGAACACTAGTGTCTCTGATAGGTACTGGAGACAGAGAGAAGGAGAAGGGGTGCGGAGTGCTGAAATTGCGGGCCGTGCTATTCCAAGAGAGTTGCGCTGGTACTCTTTGAGGCTACACTATGCTGCATTTTTTCAAGTCTTCGGGCCGACTCAGATGTTCCAAAGGAATCTTAGCACTCCTTTATCATGTCAATGAGGGACGAAATACATGAAAATCCCGCACAACTCATCTCCCCTGGAGACATGACTGATATGAGCCGGAATGCTGCCGAAATTTATATTTAAGCCTATTCAATACTTGCACTTTTGTATTTTCTAGAAATTCTATCACAGAATCAGAGGATCAAAAAGACGTAACTCAGAATGAATAAATTTGATGATTGTTCTCTTGGTTCTTTCTTTTTGTCATTATTGAGTGAGATAATTCCCCAAATCAAATGCTTTTCATTTCTGGTCGAAACAGCGCGGATGAATAGTAGCACTTGCGCAAGTGAATAGTGCTACGAGGAAGTGGCAGAGTTGCGCGGGACCACGTAACTCATCATAGTTGAGCCAACCAGCACAATTCCCAGAAGGGACGGTTGGATTGAAATTTGTAAAATGATGGGAAGCGGGGTCCATGACACAGGATTCGAGGTCCCACACATGTGGAAGCCAATAAGTATCCCCTCCCCCTCTCATTTGAAAAAGGAGAAGTTTCAGAGAGGTGCTAGGAGTAGAGAGAGAGAGAGAAGGGAAGATGAGTTATGCGGACCCACGCAACTCAGGATCCACGTAATTCAAGATCCGCGTAACTCAGGACTTGTGCAACTCAAAACCTGCGAAACTCAAGTGAGTTGTGCCCCTATGCAACATGAGCTTTGTTATGCGATGCAGTTTTGTGGGTTCCCCTCCACACTTCATTTCCTGAAGAATACATTGTTTCGACACGAAACAAATGCATTTGTTTTGGGGGATTATCTCGTTTAATCATAACAAAGAAAAAATAGAAAGAGAACATTCATCATGTTTATTCATTCTGAGTTCATTTACATCCTTTGATTTCCCTTGATTCTAAGATAAACTATCCAAAATACAAGTATTGAAAGAGCTTGAATATCAAATCTAGCAGATTTGGGCTTATAATTTGTTCATCTCATTGAGAGGAATGTTGTGTGGATGTGACCATCTTATATCTCCCTCTGGAACTCATATTCCTGTAAGGAAGAAAGATCGAATTCCGTCCAATCATTCCGACAGCATTCTGGTCCCTTTATGTTTATGGCTATGCAACAGCATGCTGTTGCGCGGTCCGGCATAAAGCTCCTCCTTTCTTCTTCCTTTCTTCTTGATACCTTCAGATCTCTCTTCTTCTCTGGAGATCTGATCTTCTTTTGAATCTTTAATGCCTGCAAATGAGAGGGGGAGTGGGGTATTTATAGGCCTCCACACGTGAGAACCCTCGATCTTCGTGTTGTGGGCCCACTTCTCATCAGATCTCAACCGTCCAAATCATCTTGACCACACCAACATTGTACAAGAGCGCGCAACCCATCATGGCCTTTCAGCGGGTCCACACAAAGCCATCTGGTTGTGCGATCTGGCACAAAGCCTTTAATTCGTCCTAGTCAGACTGACATTATACGGGTGTGCGCAACCAATAAGGGCATCTAAATGGACCCACGTAATCAGTACACCTTGTGAGGGTTGGCACAACACTATGGAATGAAGGGGTTTGTGCGGACTCACGTAATCAATGAGCTTTGCGCGGGTCGGCACAATGCCATGGATCCCTTCTCTTCCTTGTACATTTTCTCTTCTATTCTTTTCTTCTTTCTTCTTTGTCTCTAATATCTTCTCTTCTCTCAAAATTGCTTCTTTATCACTTGTAGTTTTCATCAACACATGATGGAAACTTCATGCATCTTTTATGCACTAACAGATGCCCCCTCGATCCTTCTTTAATTTGATTGATGAAATCAAATGGAAGATCGATCTTCTTCTATATAAAAATCCTTTCCCAGCAAAGGACTCTTTATGAATATAAAGCTGATTACATATTGGAGGATCGGTTGAACGGAGAACTTCAACAGTTGAGTTTGAACGGGAGCAGTCGAAGGATGACTAGATGGTCAGGCCCGGACAACAGACTAAAGGGCGTGAACGAAAGACTAAATGCCCGCACTTGAATAGAAGATTGAATGCCCCCAGTTAGAAGTGCCGAGTGAATGCTTCGCTAGAGAGGATAATGGCGGTAACGAAAACACTCTATTTTCATAACAGTCAATCAAATAGAACACTTTCTACGAATAGAGCCGCAATTGCATCCACCACAGTTTCGACTCCCCTTGTCTGTGCAATTCTTCTCTTTTCATCGAAACTTGCTGCTGTAACAGCTATGGTGACTTCATCTTTGAGTAACTTGATCAGAGAACTGTTCTTTAATGATGCTCCTGCTGCAACAATCTCTTCGATTAACTCCGATGACTCTTTCTTTGAACTTCGTCGCTAGGGAATTGTTCTTTAATGTTGCTCCTGCTACAACAATCTCTTCGATCAACTCCTTTATTCATAGTCTGCATAATCCAGGTTTTTGAATGGTAATCTTTTTTGCTAAATTAATCAAAATTAGTATCTCAAGTTATCAAAATTTTCCAATTTAGTTTCATGAAGCATTAATAATTTTGAAATATATTGAAAGCTTTTTAGAATGATTGTAATATTTGTAATATGATAATGATTTGGTCATTCAATCTTTGTGTTTGTCAGCATGCTTTGCATTGCATTTGCTGCTCCTTTACTCATTATATCATGCTTTCGGAGATGTCATTTCCATCTTTAAAGGCTCAACTGCTGAGTCTTTTCTAGTTTGTGCTCCTCAGCATTTCTTCATAGGCTGGTTAAGAGTGTATTTTCTCTGGACCTTTGCTAATTCAGAAAAATAGAGAAGACTTCTTTCAATTTCCATTTACTAGCTTTCCGAAGGTCATAGAAGTGACTGATGATGGTTCTATCTCTTTTGGCGAATCTTCATTTCTTGTCTTCATCAGGTCCAGTACTTAACGACTTGCGATATCATTACTAAAAAATGAGAAGTTATGGCATTGGACCATATAACTAGGCCTTGATATGAAAGCAACTTTTGAACGTTCACACTGGATCACGCTTTATAATTCCCGGCTATAATTATCTAGTTCATGCTTCTTATAGATGGATGCGTTGGTGGGCTCATCAGTATTACTTAGTGAACCATTATTACCCAGTTGATTATGCCATATCGATTCCTCCACCGCGTATAAGAAATTATCAGAAAGACCAAGGCATGGATCACTTTAAAGAAATATATCATGCACCCTCTCTAGGCCAACTCTGCATAAAGATTTCTTCAGAAGATAATATTTATGAAATGAAGCCTGCTGATACCCTTGAAGGATGGATAGCCTTTGGCACTCCTTTGAAGAATACATCTGAATTTTCTATCACCCAGAAGAGAATGATAATTCTTCATATTTTCATCCTCCACCTTTGCAGATTTTATGAGATAACCCTCCTTTATCATTGGAAAGGCAAGAGACAGAAAGACATCGTTGTCCTCTTTAGAAAGATAAACATATCATAATTGAAGACTCATAATTGATCTTGGAGCATCTTAGCTTTAAAATATAAAGTAGTGAACATTTTGATCGAACTTAATATTGTTGTAATCTAAACGTGTTTCAGAAGATATGAATTTTGCATGTTTGTTTAATCTAAGCATGTGATTTTCATGATTTATGAGATTTTCTTATCAGGCAATTTGCATCTTTGAGCATATCTTAAGTAAAATAGGCGAACATGTGCATTTGCAATATCAATATATCTACAGCATTTTGATGCTATGCATAGTTTAAGTTTGTACTGGACTTGACATGACTGGACACGACTGAACTAGACACTTTCACACACAGTTTAAGCTTTATGAGTAGTGGAGCAATCACAATTTTTTAGACTCATAAGTAGTTGGAGTCGGGTCTTATGTGAATGGTTTCTATAACTCTTATGAGTTCGTTAGACTTATCACGGCCGGGGAATTCATAAACCGTGATCCATCAGAGGGGCCCAATGAAGCTACCGGGGTTGTGAATTCAGTGGGATTTACGCACAGGGTTGGCCACAACAACTCTCTAGAGTTCGCGGGGCGTGTAAGGCTACCTTAGGGTACTAAATCCAAGGTCGTCAATCCATCAATGAGGAGGGTTGTTGGGGTACAGAAAAATGGTTAAAGGAAGAAGCTTTAAAAAGGAAAATTGGTGAAAGGAATGAAGAATGGATCATATGAGTGAGGATAGACTGAGTTGCGTTAGGCTGTACAAGTCACTTAAGTTGCGCGAGACCCAAGTTGCACGAGTACACACAACTCATCTCAGTTGCGTCGGGTCACACAATTCTCGCCGAAGGAGTAATTGAGGATGCGAAGTGGGGTCCACGGCACAGGATTCGAGGGCTACACGTGTGAAAGCCTATAAATACCCCCTTATCCCCTCATTTGGAGGATCGGATACTCAGAAGACCAGTGCCTCTGACAGGTACTAGAGACAGAGAAGGAGAAGGGGTGCAGAGTGTTGAAATGCGGGCCGCGCTATTCCAAGAGAGTTGTGCGGGCCCACACAACTCATATGAGTTGCGTGGATATTCTTTGAGGCAGTGACTATGTCAAAATTTTCTAGATCCTTGTGCTATTTCAGATGTATCAAAAGGATCCAAGCACTTCTTTATCATGCCAATAAAGGACAGAATGCACAGGAAGTCCGCACAACTCATCTCCTCTGGGGATATGATCAATATGAGCCAGAATGCTGCCGAAATTTATATTTGAGCCAATTCGATACTTACATTTTGTATTTTCTATGAAGTTCTGTCTCATAATCAAAGGATTAAAAGGATGTAATGAACTCAGAATGAATAAAGTTGATGATTATTGTCTTTGCTCTATCTTTTGTTAATATTAAGTGAGATATTCCCTCGACTCAAATGATTTTCATTTCTGGTCGAAACAAAATGGTGACTCTACTGGGGAACATTTTGCTTAGTATTGATTTAAGAATGACTTAGAGAATTTCATCGTTGTTTGGCATCCTATAAGGCGCCAAAATGGTGACTTTCAAAGGGAACATCCTTCCTTTCATCTCCGAGATAGAATATGCTTATGAATAAATACTGACCAATATTACATATGTTCTCTGACAAAAAAAATTTTACAATGGACATGCATATTCGAGTTCTAGAATATAGAAGACATGGCAATCTTAGAAAAAGAGACAATTTTCTATTTCATACTGACAGGATTTGTGGTGAAGTATGCCCCTGACCAGCCTCAGAGCCAATGAGAGCAGCTCGTATTGAGCAGGAAAGGCAAATTTTCAGTTACTGTTGGGGTTGTAACAGTCTCCCTAATAGTGCAAGAAAATGAGAATGACTAGATAGTAGTGGCGCATCAGAGATCGAGAATTGTAGTCAAGATAAGTCCATCAATACCAAGAACTAGGGGACCCATTACCCGAAACTCGGCAAGGAAAAATCCCGAACTTGCTCCTCCATTAATATATCCGAGGAAATCTTCATCTTCGCCCTCACACCGAGAACTCCCAGCCCTACCTGCTACTAATGCTCGATGGATCAGACAATATAAGGGTAAATCACACATGGAGAATTTGCCAATTTATCTGTTGTCTCGAAGCCTTTTGCCTCACATTATGACGCAATCAGTTGAATCCTATTAGAGCACGGAAGGGTGAAATAAGACTCATTTTCCAATAAGTCCCATCACGCTAATGTAATGCCCTAAAAATCGGGGGTCGAGCATAAGCTCCACTTCTGAGTTCCAACGCATCACTTATGCAACATAGATAATGATGATTAAATGTTGTCTGTGTTAGTGCATTAAACATGAGCGGGATTACACCAAAATAGCATATATACTCCAGAGACGGTTAAATTATGCAAGCGAAAGACTGTGATAGATATATAAAATATATAAACTATTATAAGTCTCCGGAGTGTGAACATGTTAACAGGTTATATATACATGTATACTCCAAAGATGAACAAAAAGAATATACATGGGTGCTCCAAAAGTGCAAAATAACAAGTGTAATGGCGTTTAATTAACATCCCTGTATCCCCGTCGATCAGAACATGGTCTACATAGACCCGCCTGAAAACTGTATGTAAAAGAATGCCTCCTCGTCGTCCTCAAAGTCCGGCTCCGCCTCAGGAGTCGTGTCATCATCTGCAATCAAGACAGAGTCTGGTTGGTGTTTAAAACACCGTCCCGTAACGTGGGAGTAAGTGATTAACTCAGTGGAACTATACAGCAAAGGTTAACATGTTATCAATTCAGTCAAGCAGTAATGATAAAGCAGTAAAATCAAACATCCCTGAATTCCCTTATTAATGCAAGAATGATATGAATAATGATGCATGCCCTCGCCTACACTCCCTCGTGCGACACCATCTTACGGTCGCGGCATACTTTCTTCCCTCTGTGCTCTTCAACCCGGGGCACATGCAGTGTGATGTTATGAGCATGATTACCAAGTTTTTATTAGTCCTTTTCATATAGCAGGATTGGGAAACTAAGGTACCTCCTTTATATCAATTCCTAAACAATGATCCATCTAGGGTCGTCAATCCTAGTTAATCACATATAATAGGCAAGTTCAGGTCACTACCACCAATACCCTACCAACTGACAATCTATTTTCGAAGGCTCGTCGCCAACCTGACTGGGGACCATAGCCAGGCTCTGCCAGGGTAGGCCTATTTGTACTCGAGGTCACTCCACCAATGCCCTACCAACTAACAGTCTATTTTCGAAGGCTCGTCGCCAACCTGACTGGGAACCACAGCCAGGCTACACTAATGGAGGCCAACAGCTCGAATACAGTGTCTCATACCACCGTATTCGGCTCACAAGATTGGGTTGCTCATTGGTCACTACGAGGAGGCTCGTCGCCCCAGCGTAGGCCGAGAACAAGACCACGGTGTCCCATACCACCATGTCCGGCTGATGAGTCTTAGAGGATCGAGGTACCAAGGTTAATGGGATTTTCACTAGTAGTTTGGTACCTTAGGTTCAAGCAGAAGCATCCAAATATGGTGAACATACATCGGGTCAATCGGGTTACTTGACGAGCTTGACTAGCACGAGCGCACATCAAGTTGATCGACATGAAGTGTGTAAACACTCCGTGTGGCCTAACCACTGCCGAAAACTCCAATACAACTCGGGTTTGTCAAACACGTCCTACGTGGCGAATGAATCTCAGCCACGAACTCAAAGCCTATTACTGATTGCCTGGACCATAGCATAGCCCCATACACATTCAACCTTAACCAAAAAGCATGTGGAGTATTTAGAACAGAAGTAACAAAGTAGCCCAATCATATTATCAAGCATGTTATAAGATGCAACATAAACAAGAATCCATACACATGCCTTTCACAAGTAAAGTGAAGAAACTAAATAACTTGTATGGAGGAAATCATACACATCCCTAAGGTACTTGAGAATCCTACACCCATATATAGTACAATTCACCAAAAACTTACTCATACAAACATTTTATCAAACACTTATACTACACCTATCAACCTACATGACATATGTCGATTTTTAACATGTACATGGACAAATCCTTCCGACAAGGAGTTGTCACATACACAATCATCATGTACTTGCATCCCATAGCCACGGTAGGCACAAATCATGATTTCATATTCATTCAGTCATTTCAACAAACACTTAGACTACACCCTCCATCATACATATTATATATTAGTTATCATACATATAAGGGCAAATCCTTTCATCAAAGGGTTGTCGCCTATATGACAATCATATATCCACGACAATTAGTCATGGCGAGCACGAATGCAAATTCTGTACTCATTCAGTCATTTTCACAAACTCTTAAGCTACACATAATAACATACACAACGTATGTTGATATAACATGTATTAGGGCTAATCCTTTCACCCAGGAGTGATTATACATACATCTAGCATACATAGACGGCAGTTAATCATGGCAAACACCCTTTTAAATTTCATACGTATACGGTACATTCTACAAATACAAAGAATACGCTAAACGCCACATAGTTCGTATATAACTGAAACGCAAAACAGACATCGCATTTTGCATGTGAAATAGCATCCACGTCAAGAATAAATCATTAACCGACATTGAAAGCATTGAAAACCATAACCTATACGTCTATAGTCAGCACCTTAGTGTTTGTCACCGGCAGGATGGTAACCTATAACATGAACTAGGTTAGCTATTTCATCATTTCAACTATTTGAAACCCTAGAACAGATTAGGAGGATTGAATTTCTTACCTAAGAACGGGATCGGTATCGCCGGTAGAGCGGTACAGAAGTGGTGGTAAGGCACGTGGAGTGATGGGATTGAATCTCAGGGATGAACTCCAACTCTCTCTCTCTCCTCTCTCTCTCTCTTTCCTCTCTTCTCTCTCCTAGGGTTTCCCAAATTCGTATGGGATGAGAGAGTGAGGGCTTAAGGCCCTTATATAGGCCCAGAACTGATGGAAATGGCCCCAGGGCCAAGGTATACTTAGGTTATAGCCAAAACCCATCTGTTTCGGGTCAACGGAGCACTTCCGGAGGCTCCCTTTCTACGTGCGGTCGGACTTAAGCTTCCTGACCATGGATCTAGGTCGAGTTAAGTTTTTGGTCCGATTGGATTTACAAATTGACCGGGCGGACCAGTTTCAGTTCAACGGTCATCGAAACTCGATCAGGGCCACAAGTACCTACCATGTATGGGAAATTTCTCATGATCCGAGGGTGTATTTGGGTCAGATTCTGACGGTCTGAATCCTTATATTCTGCCCGCAAGCAACAAGTCTCAGATTATTTAAATTTAGATTTTTATTTCTAAAATATCCACGTTTCTCACATACTTCGCTCTGGGTTCAAGTTGTCTGTTTCTGGATACTATCTGGATTTGATTTCTGAGATGGTTGTCAAGCCCAGCAAGGTGGTCATATTCGTTTAGTTTTGCAAAAATCAGACTTTCGACGTGCAGTCCAGGTCCGAATGAAGTTTCAATGTGCTCCCGAGAGCAACTGGGTAATGAAATTGATCCTAGATTTCAGGGTAATGTAGCATCGATGATTCTGCAAGTTTAGGGTCTTGTAGTTCGTATTTAAAGTGGTTCAACCAAATTTCACAGCTAATCTACTTTAACACTGCGTTAATTTCGTCTAATTTCTAAAGGATTTGGTCCTGAGTGATTCATGCCTGACGTGGTACTCGGGCCTTTGTACGAATTTTTCTAGGACGTTATAATCTACCCCCCTTAAAGAAAAATTTCATCCTCGAAATTGTCTAAGGGTAATAAGTAAAGGTTTTCAGGTTAGTTCTATTGGTTTCAGGTTTATATACATGTTAGGGTATATAACAACTACACTAGCCTAGCTCATATTGGTCTACCCCCCTTAAAAGTTTCTACCTTTGAGGTTTGAAGATAAATGTCCAAGTCATTATTATCGTGCTAAGTGTTTGATAAAGTTTACCTAAGGGTGGTATGTTCTACCCTTTATGATTGGGCTAATACGGAAAGTCAGTTGTGGTAGGCTCGAACCCGATACATGGATTGCCCGCCTGACCAAGGTAGACAACACTTCGTATCCCTTCCTAATCTTGATGGATCTTGGTCTGTTGCTCGGTCAAAGTAGTGAGTCCTTTGGTAATCACCCAGGATTGAGAATTAAATTAAGCCGCGAATGCCTCGTACGGATATGGTTCTGAAATTCCAAAATCGGATCATCCTAAGTATTTAAGGAGTATTATAATTCACTTGGAGGTTCAAGCCTCATGTCTATAAGGTTGTCCTTTGGATCTTGTTCAACGAGAGTTCTTATTTAACCTATGTTTAACTTGGTGGATAATAAGTTCTTTCCTGGTGCTCATAATCAAAAGACTATACTAGAAGGGTTTTCAATCTCTTAATATTATAGTTGTAGGTCACTATTTCAATCATACGGCTAGGGGGTTATGAGCAGATTTGTACTTTGGTTTCATTAACTTTAGGAGGTAGGGAAGAGTCAAGAGTCTTAAAATATTGCAGAAGTTTGGAATGCTAACAACATAAGGCCGTGGGAAAGGAAAGAAAATGGACATCTCCTCGACGCGGTATGAACCTTGAATGTACAAGAGAGATAAGAAACTTATAACCTTACTGCGGTCCACCTCTAACATGATCTTATGGAGTATTAAACTATGAAACTCAATCCTACTCGAGGGTTCTAATTTAATTATACAAAAATAACAAAAATATATATAATATATATATCAATGTATAATCAAATTTAATCACAGGATAATTCCTAGTATGAATATAAGAATTCCTAAAAGATATGACCAACCTATTAGCAACTTGAAGTTGTAGAAATTTTCCGTTTCGACCTTTCTATTATTTACAACATATTTGTCCTCTCTAGTTACCATATTATTTTTATAATGAGGATAGTAATCCATTGTTAGGCCTATTCTTTCATACGAATTGGTTTAATAGACCCAGTGTCTACCAATAGGAATACAGGTGTACCTTGAATGTGAGCAGTGACCTCAAAGGTCAAAGGCGCTGTAGTTGTTGACTCAGGTACTTCAACTGCAAGTACATGCACACGGGCTTGTTGAGGATGGTTTGGTTGCGTTGTCATAGGTCTTTGAGGTGGCCTATTCTGAGGTACAGGTGGTCGGTAAAATGGCTGCACTGGTGATGCAGATCGTAGGGGTGGAGTCGCTACATCACGTGGTGGCCGACTCGATCTTCTGAGGTGGCGTGACACCATTATCTTTCATCTTGGTGAAACAGAAGGGGTCACTGTGTCCGCCTTTATCGCAATATGTACACCAACGTTTCGGTCACCTTTGGTGGGTTGGTAGAGCCATGAGCTTGGGAGGCAAGTCTACATGTGGCCTCTTACCTAGGACTGGCCAGTCCTGTGATTCGGGCTGAGGCCTCGGGCCCATTTGTATACATGTTTGAGAAACTCTGTCTCCATCTTGTTCAGCTCTTAGAGGCATGTTGACTAGGTCGGCGTAATTAGAAATGCTACCGCAACACGTCTGAGTGCGGATATCGAACCGCAACCCATCTGAAAAATGCCGCATTTTCATCGGTTCATCAGTTAATATCAAAGAAGCGTATCGAGCTAGCTCCGTGAACCTGTTCTCATACTCTGCCACTACCATGTCCCCCTGTCGAAGGCGAAGGAACTCTCCCTCCTTCTCATGGTGGTACGCGAGGGGAAAATATTTCTCGTGGAAGTGTGTCTCAAATGCACCCCAAGTCCACACATGTCCTGTGGGAACCGTTTGTAGGACGTTGTCCCACCATAAACTAGCCTCCTTCTCGAACAGATAGGTGGCTAGCTCAACTTGTTCTACCTCAGTGCAGTGCAGCGACTTCAACATCTTAAAGATGAGATCTATCCAGTACTCAGCCTCCTCGGGTCTGTGAGTACCCGCAAAAGTGGGAGGACGGAAACACTGGAATTGCTCGAGGAGGCCACTAGTACTCAAGTTCCCTATAGGGTATACAGTAGGTGCAGGTAAAGTCACACCCTCATCCTGAGCGGAAGGGCCTACAGTCTCTGCAGGGTGTACAGATGGTGCAGGTGGAGTCGCACTCCCACCCTGAGCTAGGGCCCCTGCAATAGTGGCCAAGAGCTGCTGGTGTTGCATCTGCTACTGCTGGTGCATCATTATCAACAACTACTCCAACCTATCCGTAGGTGGGGCCGACTGAGGTATATGTTGTGTCGAAGAAGACGCATGATTTTGCTCATGAACCGGTGGTGTGTAAGGTGGCAGCCCAACTATAGGATCAGTAGAAGGCTGAGACGCAAGCATAGTCTACCGAACTGGGTCCGAACCAGGGTCCATATGACCATCACTCCAGGGAGTTGTCTGGTCCATCGAATTAGTAAATGTGTGGAGTGTCATGCTCCACGTGACCATAGGTGGCCTACCCTATATTCAACATAGGGTGCAACCCAGGTCAGATTCAGCATACTCACAAACTTATTTACGCAGTATTCCTACACAGGTTAAAGAAACTTCTGCATTTCCTTTACCAAAATTGTCATAATACATGAGACACAGTGTTACATGAATCATCACAGAAGATGCATGTGAGCTAATACAACCAAGACTTCAGACATTTAAAACATTCTACCAACTACTATACTACTAGGCCTATCAACATGAAAACACGAAGATCCTATCACAGCAACAAAACAAGCCATAGGGCAACGGTATGGATGACTAGGCATCCGAGTCTGGCGACGGAGGAGGGGCACCCTTATCCTGCAAGCAGCCAGGATGGACTTCCAAGTGCGAGTCACTTTCCTAAACTTGTGTTTCACGAGAGCATGAAGATCGATTATATCCTATCGTAGGACAGCCTGACCCTCCTCAAGTCACGCCAAACGGGCATCCCTAGTAGCCCAATCAGTGTCCTGCTCTGGTGTCGTAGGAGGAGAGCTCTCATCCATATCCTAGGCCTCCTCTATCTCTTCCCTGCTTCCCTCCTCGCTTTCATACTCCTCACTAGCCGTTCATCCTCACTCTCATCAAGTCGGGCTTGCCGCTGTCATGGCCCGATTTTCATCTGATTGAGAGTAGTTTCGTCGATGAAATGTTGTGGCACTGGGAGTTCTGCGCCAAGTCTGTAGCCAAACTTGCATGCAATCTTGCATATAAGCCGGCCGAAGGGGAGCAAATCAGTCCTTCTATTGGAGCATGCGGTAAGAACTATCTGTAGTAGCACATATGTAGTCAGGCATAACTTGTCTCCCTGCCCAGCTTGATACAAGAAGTCTACCATCAGACGCATGTACACGCTGCGATTTTTCCACCTGGGATACACGTTGCGCGTGAAGATGTGGTGAAGCATGCGGAAGTCGTCGGTCATAATAGTCGCTAGAAGGCTATTGTTGGGCTGCCACTGAACCAGTCGGCTACAAAGGAATCGTGTGCGGCGATCCCTTTCACGTTCACTCTTCAGATTCTGCTCACTTGCATGTACCTCGCTAAGGGGCACATTCATAAGCCAAGATATTAAACCAACGTCAATTGTAGCCTCCCGATCTCTTCCAAAGGGGATTTCGAACTGCAAGGGCTCCAGTGTAGGCTCTCGAATGTGGGCATGGAAAGCTCGAACAACGCCCACATTTGTGCAGTACTCGCCCTCAAATAGCGGACCCCAACTGGCCTCTTCCAGGCGCTCGAACACCAGGTATTCACCAAATAGCTGCTCATCTACATGAGCTTCAAAAAGGACCCTACGACCCTCGTAAACTCCATGTGACAGCTCCACCAACAGAGCCCTTCCGACGGGAGCCCGGAGATTGAGATCCCGCTTAGTCTGAAACTCACGATTGACGCACCTCTCGGTCCCCTCGAACGAGTGGGGCAACTGGGCCCGGCTTCATCCACAAGCACCCTTTCTCTTTCACATGAGAGAAAGAATGGTAGAAACTGAGAAAATGGCCGTAATAAGCTCGAATAGGGCCATGAAAAAGCAAAGAAAAGGGAGGAAAGGGTTGAGGTCTTTAGGTCTCCATGGATTTGAGCCTCCAAGGGGTGTGTAAAGGCACAAATGAAAGAGGTTAAAGAAGGAAAATGAAGAAATGGGATGGGTTAGTGGGTTTACACGAATTTGAGACTCAAATGGGGGGTTTAAGAGCTCAAATGAGAGGAAATGAGAGGCTTGGGAGGTGGGTGTTGCTGGAAATGGTGGGGGTGTGTGTGTTTTGAAGGAAAATGATGAAATGGGTTAATGGAGGGGAGATTTGAGAGAGAAACACAAATTTTTGAAGAAAAAGGAGAGCTTGGAGGGGTAAATTATGAAGAACGAAAAGTCCTTGCTGGTCCCTGGACTTTTCGGCGAGGCCTCACCCTTTGGATGAGGTCCTCCCCCCCCTTAGGTCCAAAAACATGTAGGGCCCACCTTGGGTCCCCCTGGACTTGCTCGGTTAAGCCCCCGACTCCGTTTTGAGTCGTTTTGGGTCATTTCAAGTAGGTTCTGGTGTTTATTCGCATTTACCGATTGTTGAAGGCTGGAATGGGGTACATTGTGATCTAAACCCGTCGATTGATGGTCTAGGGGTGATTCGGGGTCGTCTCATGCGATCGCGGAGGTGTACGGACTCGATCTCAGTAATCGTTTTCGGTGAATTTCGCGAATTGGCGAAACTGGGAAACCTAATGTAACGCCCTGAAATTCGGGGGTCGAGTATGAACTCAACATCCGAGTTCCAATGCATCACTTATGCAACATACACAATGCTGGTTAAATGTTGTCTGAGTTAGCGCAATAAACATGAATGAGATTAAACCAAAACAGTAATTCATACTCCAGTTCAATTGTATAAAAGCAAGCGGAAGACTGAAATTTTATATTCAAGTATGTAAAGTAACAAAATTTTCTGAACTCCAGAGTATGAGTACTAGCTGAGCACCAATATACATGTATTGTTTTAAGTCAAAACCCAAAATACAATCCTCAAAAGAGGCCCCGAGAATCCCGCGATGCAGCCGGCCTAAGCGTAGCCGTCAGAGTACTGCATGAAGGAGAACTCCTGGTCCTCATCAACGTCGGGCTCTGGCTCCTGAACCAAGGCGCCCTCTATACCTGCGACAGAGTCTGGTTGGTGTGTACAACACCGTCCCGTAACGTGGGAGTGAGTAGCTAACTCAGTGGAACAATAAAGCATAAGTTAACATGTTATCAAATCAACCAAGCAGTAATGATAAAGCAGTACAAATCAAGCATTTCTAACTACTCTTGTTAAGTGCAAAATGATATGACATGATGCTGTATGCCCTTGCCAAACCACCCTCAAGCGACATCATCTTACGTTCGCGAATGCTAACTCCCTCAGTGCGCCACATCTACAAAGCACATGCGGTGCGATGATGCTCATGATTACCAAGTTTTTATTAGTCCATTTCAATCAGCAGTATTGGGAAACTAAGGTACCTCCCTTGTATCATTCCCAACATGATCCATTCTAGGGTCGTCAATCCTAGTTATTCTCATACGATATTATAGTTTGAGAAGCTTAGTGAAGGCATCGCAAAGGGCTCGTCACCCGTCAGCGCGGATACAGATCTCACCGTATGCGGCTCAATTGCTGGCCGTCAGCTCGAGTACAGGTCTCACCGTACTCGGCTCAATCACTAGCCGTCAGCTCAAGTACAGGTCTCACCGTACTCGGCTCAACTCACACTCTAGTTTGTGAAAGACTCGTGGCCAATCACAGACCCTTGGAGTGTACTCGATGATACCACGGAGGACTCGTCGCCCGTCAGCACGAGCACAGATCTCACCGTACTCGGCTCTCGCCGAAGTATCGACAGCTCGAATACAGTGTCCCATACCACCGTATTCGGCTCACGAGTTAGTTGCGCAATGGTCACTACGGGGAGGCACATGGCCCCAGCGTAGGCCGACAGCTCGACCACGGTGTCCCATACCACCATGCCCGGCTCATGCGACTTAGCGGATCTAGGTACCATGGTTAAACGGGATCGCCACTGGTAAGTTTGGTACCCTAGGTTCAAGCAGTAGCGACCAAACAGGGTGAACACACAATACACTTCGGTTTAGTTGGCGAGCCTGACTAGCTCGAGCGCACCACAAGTTGAGCGATATGGAGCGCAAAAGCACTCCGCGTGGCCAACCACTATCGCCAACCGAAGTACGACTCGGGTTCGCCGGACACGTCCTTTGTGGCGACATGAATCTCAGCCACAATCACAAGTCTGGTACCGAATGTTTGGACTATATACATAGTCCCAAACCCAAACAGTTTTCATCGTTAGCATGTGAAGTAAAGCATGATAAACAAGCAATACAAGCATGTTAGTAGGCATGTTATAAAGCATGAAGTAAACATGAAGTCAAGCATGTTGCAAAGCATGTTGTAAGGCATGTGATAAAGCACTATCCCCATAGGGATACAATGTGTGCGCATTACAATTGAGTGGTTGCGGTGAACCACCGCATGGAGGGGATCCTACATGTCTCTAAGGGAGTCGGAAATCCCATATCAGCGCCTATCTAAGGCACTAGTACATACACATGTACACATACAAGCATTTACAACAACACTTAGAATACACTATTCCAACATACATGACGTATGTTAGCCAAGTTCGTGTTAGGGCTGTCCCTTCGCCACGAGAGTATTTTTCCCGTATATCGTAATCATACAGCAAATAATCATTACAATTACATTTCCAAAATCCGCACGTATGCGGAATTTCTAGAATACGCAATTTCACATACATGACATTTACACATGAACATGTATTTTTGCGATCCCTTTCGCCAAACTAGCATTTTATCCACACATGATATAATCAAACATTAAATAAACATGTCAAACATTTTCTCAACAAAAATACGTATACGGTATTTCTACGTATATCAAGAGTATGTAAAATTCCATATTCTTTATCGCTAATCGAAACAGGAAACGGAAAGCACTTTGTACATGTGCATTTGCATGCAGATCATGAATCTATCATTATCTGACATTGAAAGCGTTGAAAACCGTAACTTATACACTTAAAGTCCTCACCTCAGCCCTTGGAATTCCAACGAATCAGCAAGGGTGTTGGAGCTTCCGTATACGGGAGTTTCCTAGCCTAAAGAGCGGAACCGATTAGCCTTTCATAACCTACCACTATTCAACTCAAATCAGACCTAGGGTTAGGGTTTCTTACCTTCAAATGGGATGGACACCGCCGGAAAACCCCTGGAATAGGGCGGTGTAGGCCGTGGGAGGAGTGGAAGCAGCAGGAGGAAGATCGGCTTCGATCTCCAAGCTTTCTCTCTCTTTTCTTCTCTCTTCTCTAAGGGTTTGGACCCAAATTCGTATGGCTGTGAGAGGGGCTGTTCTAAGCCCCTTTTATAGCCAAAACATGTCAAAATAGACTCAGGTTCAAGGGTGGCTGCATATGTAGGCAGTTCGCCACTTTCCAAGCTCAAAAGGGGTGTTCTGGTGGCCCTCTTTGAGCCAAACGTCAGACTTAAGCTCACCATCTATGGATCTACGTGGGATTACGTTTTCGACTCGATCGGATTCCCAGATCGCACGTGGCGGACCACTTTCAGTTCAACGGTCAGTGGGCCACGATCAGAAATTCTGAGTACATGTAAATGTTCCTGAAATTTTTCTTAATCCGAGGGTGTAATTTGGTCTGATTCCGACGGTCAGGTTGCTTAATACTGACGCGCAACCGAAAGGTGCCAGATCACTATTCCAGATATTTTCATTTGGATGGAAATAGTGTTTTTCACACTCCCTCGCTCCGGAGTGAAAAGAATGGCCGTGGGACATCGGAATCATCTGATTTTTGAGATGATTGTCAAGCCCAGTGGGGCGGTCCTGGTTCCTTAGCTTCGTGTTAATCGGACTCCCGATGTGCGATCTAGACCTCATACGAAGTTTCGTTTCAGTCCCGAGAGCAGACGGGTAATGAGTTTGGCTCTAGACTTTAGGGTAACCTAGAGTCACAAATTCTGCAAGTTTTGGGTCTTGCAGATCGTATTTAAAGCGATCCCAACGGATTTCATGACTAACCGAGTTTAGTACTTAGTTAACTTTGTTAAATTTCTAAAGGATTTAATCCTATGTGATTTCTGGTCGAGGTGGTACTCGGCCCAATGTACGGAAATTTTCAGGTCGTTACAATCTACCCCCCTTAAACAAAAAATTTCGTCCTCGAAATTTATACCTTTTCGTAGTCCTCGAGAATCTGAGGATAGTTCTTTCTGACCTCGGCCTCAGTCTCCCAGGTAGCTTCCTCCTCGGAATGATGTGTCCAAAGCACCTTCACAAGTGGGATGACCTTGCTACGTAGTACCTGCTCCTTCCTATCAAGGATACGCGTCGGGCGCAGCTCGTACGTAGCATCCTCACTCAACTGTACCTGCTCCCATCTGATGATATGCGTAGGATCAGGAACGTACTTCTTCAGCATAGAGACATGAAATACGTTGTACGTAGCAGCAAGCAAGCGGCGTAGACGATACGCCACATCACCCACTCGATCCAGTATCTGAAATGGACCGATAAACCTCGGTGTGAGCTTCCCCTTCTTTCCGAACCGAAGGACTCCCTTCATAGGGGAAACTCGAAGGAACACATGATCCCCGACCTCGAACTCCAGCGGTCGCCGCCTCGTATCGGCGTAACTCTTCTGTCTGCTCTGCGCTGTGAGTAATCGACGCCTGATGATATCAATCTTCTCTGTAGTCGTCTGGACCAACTCCGGGCCAATCAGGCTACGCTCGCCAACCTCTGCCCAACAGTGCGGTGCCCTACAAGGTCGACCATATAAAGCCTCATATGGCGCCATGCCAATAGTCGCCTGGAAGCTGTTGTTGTAGGCGAACTCTGCGTACGGAAGACAGTCATCCCAGCTGTCCTTGAAGTCCAACACACATGCTCGCAACATATCCTCCAGAATCTGATTTACCCGCTCTGTCTGCCCATCAGTCTGAGGATGAAACGCTGTACTGAACTTCAACTTCACACCCATCGCCTCCTGGATACGAGTCCAGAAGATGGATGTGAATCGCGTGTCTCTGTCCGACACGATCTCTAAGGGAACTCCATGCAGACGGACGATCTCTCTGATGTACAGTCTAGCCAGCTCGTCTGCAGAGTTCGTAACTCTGATAGGGAGGAAATGGGCCGATTTGGTCAACCGGTCCACAATCACCCAAATAGAATCGTGTCCCTTCCTCGTCTTCGGCAGCCCTGATATGAAGTCCATGGAGATGAAGTCCCACTTCCACTCCGCTATAGGCATGGGCTGAAGCAGTCCAGGAGGTCGGCGATGTTCTGCCTTGACCTGCTGGCACGTCAGACACCGAGATACATACTCAGCAATGTGGGCCTTCATGTTATCCCACCAGTAAGTCCGTCTCATATCCTGGTACATCTTCGTGCTACCAGGATGCATCGCAAGCTTCGAGTTATGGGCAGACTCGAGAAGCTCGCGTCTCAAGTCAGCCACATCAGGAACACATAGGCGGCCACGGAATCGTAAACCCCCATCAGAACCAACTCTCCACTCGGAGTCCACGGCGTCGCTAGCCTGCTCTCGAAGCTCAGACAGCCGTAAATCGCCTCTTGGGCCTCAACAATCCTGTCGTCAATAAGTGGCCGCACCCGAACGTGCGCAACACACTCAAAAGGCTCCTCGACAGTGAGTCTCTGCTCGAAGTCGCGCACAAACTCCATCATGTCCCACTCGGCTATCATCAGCGGTGCCGCAAATGCAATCGCCTTCTTGCGGCTCAACGCGTCTGCCACAAGGTTCGCCTTGCCAGGATGGTAGGAAACCTCGAACTTGAAGTCCTTCAAGGTCTCCATCCATCGGCGCTGTCTCATATTCAAATCCCGCTGTGTGAATATGTACTTAAGGCTCTTGTGGTCGCAGAAAAGCTCGAACTCCTCACCGTAGAGGTAATGTCTCCAGAGCTTCAATGCAAAGATGACAGCTGCCAACTCCAGGTCATGTGTAGGGTAATTCTCCTCGTGCTTCCTTAATTGTCTCGAGGCATACGAAATCACCCTATCCTTCTGCATCAGCACACAACCCAAACCAACGCGAGACGCGTCAGTGTATACGTATACTTCACCCCTTGCTCTGGCAATACTAGCACAGGGGCGGACGTCAACTTGTCCTTCAGCTCCTTAAAAGCTGCCTCCGCCTTCTCATTCCAGGCGAACTTCAGGTCCTTCCGAGTCAACTGCGACAATGGCCTGGCGATCTTCGAGAATCTCGAATGAAACGTCTGTAATACCCAGCCAGACCAAGGAAACTCCTCACCTCAGTAACCGACTCAGGCTGCTGCCAATCCTGAACCGCGGCTACCTTAGCAAGGTCCACTGCTATCCCATCCTTGGACACAACATGTCCCAGGAACTTGACTTCCTCCTGCCAGAAGTCGCACTTCTTGTATTGCGCAAACAACTGGTTCTTCTCCAACGTACCCAACACTGCTCGCAGGTGCTCCTCGTGCTCCTCTCGACTCGTGGAGTATATCAAGATATCATCGATAAAGACGATGACGAATCGGTAAAGGAAGGGCCGAAATACCCGGTTCATCAGATCCATGAACACGGCTGGTGCGTTCGTCAGACCGAACGACATCACCAAGAACTCATAGTGCCCGAAGCACGTCCTGAAGGCTGTCTTCTGCACGTCCTCCTCTCTCACGCGCAACTGGTGGTATCCTGACTGAAGGTCAATCTTCGAGAAATACTTCGCCCCCCTCAACTGATCAAACAGATCATCTATCCTGGGCAGAGGATACTTGTTCTTCACTGTGACCTGGTTCAGCCTACGGTAATCAATACACAACCGTAGCGACCCGTCCTTCTTCTTCACGAACAACACAGGTGCTCCCCAAGGAGACACACTAGGTCGAATAAAGCCTTTCTCTACAAGTTCGTCAATCTGTTTCCGCAGCTCCTCCATCTCGCATGGAGGCATACGATAGGTCGGCAACGAGATGGGCATCGCACCAGGCGTAAGGTCAATCGTAAAATCAATCTCGCGCGAGGAGGTAAACCAGGGATAGTCTTAAAGACTCCAACAAACTCCCTAACCACTGGCGTACCCTCCAGTGTCGGACCATCAATCGGCACAAGTAATGCAGCATAACAATCAACTCGACAGGGCCAACTGACCTGCACTGAGAACGTGAAAGCTGTGCCGTCAGGTCCATAGGCGGTCACGATCCGAGCATCGCAATCTATCTCCGCCCTCATCTTGGCGAGCCAATCCATGCCAAGTATAACGTCGTAGTGCCATAGCGGAGCAACAATAAGGTCGACGAGCTCTGTGCTGCTACCCAAAACTATCGCGCAACCCCGCATAAACGTGTGACATCCGAGAAGGTCCCGGTGGCCGTAGTGAGTCTCGTTCCCTTAGTGGGAACAGTATGCAAAGATAGGCGTTTCACCGCCCCACATGAAATGATAGAGATAGTGGATCCAGTGTCCACCAGTAGAGAAACGGGAGTACCATGGATATGAGCCGTACCCTCAAAGCCGTCGGTGCCGATATCGACGTCTCTGGTGCCTCAGCAACAAGGGTATGCACACGAGCCTGCTGCTGGCGGTTCGGCTGAGGAGCCAGGGGTCGCTGTGGCGGCCTGAAGAACGGCACAGGAGGTCGGAATGAAGGATGTGCAGGAGCGGTCTGTAGCGGCGGAGCTGAAATGGCTCTGGGGATAAGGGCGACCCAATCTCTGCGGTGGCGCAAATCCGCTAGCCCTCATGCGCGAGAAGCAGCTCTCGGCAGGGTGTCCTGGTTTCCCGCAAAACGTGCAGGTCACCAACGGGCGTCTCATGGGAAGCACTGGCGCTGCAGCCCTGGGGGGAGAATCGGCTCGAGGCCTCTTGCCTAAAATAGGCCTGCTCTGTGTATCCTGTCGCGGTCTCGCAACCATAGTACCGCGTGATCGGGCCAAACGGTCCACATCCTGCTCGGCCGTCATAGACATGTGGACCAACGCCGCATAAGTAGGGATGGTGTGGCAGCATAGCTTCGACCGTATGTCAGGTCGCAAGCCCCAGTAAATCGTCGCATCCTCATCTGCTCATTGACGAGGATGGTCGGGACAAAGCGGCCCAACTCAGTAAATCGGTGCTCATACTCCGTCACCGTCATGCCTCCCTGCCTGAGGCGCAGAAACTCGTCCTCCCGCTCATGTCGATATGTCTGCGGGTAATACTTCTCGTGGAACCGAGACTCGAAAGCCTCCCAGGTCCACACGAAGTCCACTGCGACCGTGCGCAGCACACTGTCCCACCACAGCTGGCCTCCCTCTCAAACATAAAGGTAGCCAACTCAACCTGCTCTGCCTCAGAGCAATGTAACATCCGTAGCATCTTGGAGATGCGGTCCAGCCAGAACTCTGCCTCCTCGGGTCTGTGAGAACCCGCAAATGAAGGAGGCCTCAAGCGCTGAAATCGCTCGAGTAGACCTCGCGTACCGACATCTCCAGTAGGAGGTGCAACGGGTGTGAGGCAGAGGCGCATCCTCAAATCGAGCAGGAGGCTCAGAATACTCCTCAGGATGCGCAGACGTAGTAGGTGGAGCCGCACCACCACCGTGGGACAAGGCCTCAGCAATAGTGGCCATCAGATCCTGATGCTGCTGCTGCTGTATCTGCTGCTGCTGCTGCTGCATCTGCTGTGCTGCTGTATCTGCTCTGCTGCTGCATCTGCTGCTGCTGATGCATCTGCTGCTGATGCATCATCATCATCAGCTGCTCAAATCTATCAGGCGGTGGAGCAGCCTGGGAATCATGCTGTGCAGCAGATGACGGCCGATACTGCTCTCGGACCGGGGGCGTGTAAGGTGGCTGTCCACCACTAGGACCAGCAGAAGGCTGATCAGATCCCAATCCACGGTCCGTAGGACCGCCACTACCAGAAGGAGTCTGGTCCATAGAGCCGGTCAAACGAAGATGTGCCGTGCTCCGCGTATACTGCCGCGGCATGCCCTATACAACATAGGGTAGATCATTTGTGAGATATAGCACAATACACATCATAAAGCACTTAAGCATTCCACACATCATTAATACAAAGAGGCTACATGCTTTTCATTTACCCAAAATTGTCATAATACATGGACTACAGAGTTACATGAATCACGACAGAAATCACATGATAGCCATTACATTCACTACATGAAACACCTAAAACATGCTACTACCTACTACATCAACAACATGAAAACATAAACCGCCGCGGTAACCAACACAAACAACAACACACAACACGTGGATGACTAAGCATCCGAAGTAGGCGGTGGAGGAGGAGCATTCTTATCCTGCGCACAGCACAGGATGGCCTTCAACGTACGGGACATCTTCTTGAAACTTCTCTTTATATAGGCGTCAGTCTCTTCAAGCTTGGCTCGAACTTGACCAATCTCTTGCTGCAGGGCGGCTTGCCCTTCCTCAAGACGGGCAAATCGCGCATCAAAAGCATCCCGATCTATACCATGCTCCTGAGCCATAGAGGTGAACTCTCCTCGGTGTCCTGAGCCTCAGGTTCTTCTTCCTGTATGTCATCACCGCCCTCCTCATCACTCTCCTCGCCGGCACTATCCGACTCATCTCCAGATTCGTCGAGTCGGGCTTGCCGCTGTTGAGGGCCGATCTTCATATTTCTGAGTGTCGCTTCACTTATGATTCGGACAGGTGCAAGATCCTCCATATTCAATCTGTAGCCTACATCACGAGCCATCCTGCAGATCAGACGGCCAAATGGGAGCGAAAGATCGTTCCTGGTAGAAAAACAACATGCACTATCTGAGATAGGATGAACGTGGGCAGGCGCATATGTCGTCTCCATGTCCCATCTTGTACAAGAAGTCTACCATCAACCGAGTACATTCCGTGCGGTTACCCGACCGTGGGTACACGTTGTAGGTGAAAATATGATGGAGTAAACGGAAGTCCTCGGCCATTTTTGTCGCCGCAATGCATTTCCTCTCCTCCAAGTAACCCGGCGACCACAGAGATATCGCGTGCGGCGATCCCTTTCCCGCGCACTTCTGGAGAAGCTATCACTGGGGTGTACTTGACCACGCGGCAGCTTTGTGATCCGAGCCACTTCATCCACTGTAATCGTGCGTCTAATGCCCCTCACAGAAACAGTAAACTGAAGAGGCTCAACAGATGCGTCCACGATGTGAGCATAGAAGGCGCGAACCGTGTTCTCACATGCAGGCGACTCGCCATCAAACATAGAATTCCAACCGATGTCCACCAGGCGGTCCATCAGTGGGTGTAGCCCGACATCCTTTCATCCACATGAGCTTCAAAACAAACTTTGCGGCCCGCGAAGCGCCCATATTCCATGCCTATCGGGTAAGCATTTCTGACGGGGTGGTCAGGATCCAAGTCCCGCTTTGACCTAAACTCCCGCACGGTGCTTGGGCCGGCCCCAACATCGGATTTTCTTCGGGAATGGGCTGGCCTACTTGGGCCGGCATCATCGGCCGCGGTTTTCCTCTTTCCCATGAGAGATAGGATGGAGGAAGAGAGAAAATGGTGGCCACCACACCAAGGAGGGCCATGGAAATTGGCCAAAATGGGGTTTTAAGGGGCTGATCTCTTTGCTCCACCACAAATAACAATCCAATGGGTGTGAAGGAGCCCAAGAGGTAGGAAATGAAGAAGAAACAAGAAGGAAGTGGAATGGGTTAGTAGCTTACCCGATTTTGAGCTCCAAGGAGGGATATGAGAGCTCCAACTTGAGAAAATGGGGAAAGGAGGAAGCTAGGGCTGTTGTGGAGGTTGGGGTGGGGTGGTGTGAGATATGGAAGAAAATGGAGGATTTGGAGGTTTGGAGAGGGGGTTTTAGGGAAAATCGAAAATGGGGTGGTGGAGCTTGAAAGAGGGTGAAATGGAAAGAAGGGTGCTCCAGCCCCATTTATCCCAATCAAAGCCCAAACCGCACGTGCCATGGTGTAGGGGGGGTTGGCCGACCAACCCCACACTTGAAATCGCCGGAAAGTGACCGGACCGCGGCGCGCCGCCCGAGCCGCGGCGCCGCCGCGGCCGGACTTGGCCGGAGCCGCGCCGCCGCGGTCTGGTCCATCTTGGCACGTGCCCAGGGTGCCAAATGCACCCTGGTTGGTCTAAATATTATAGTAACGTGGGGGGCCCACGGACTCCGTTCGGCTCCAAACGGGTAGTTTCGGGAAATTCTGAACCAATCTGATTTTCCTGATTTTTAAGGAATTATTTTGGTGGAGTGTGACCCTTGACACGTCAATAGACGGTCAAGGGGTGATTTGGAGTCCACGTGTGCGGTCAGGATCGAGTACAAACTCGATCAACGCGTCGTTTTAATGAATTTCACCGAACGGTGAAATCGGGAGACCCTAGGACTGTTTCTAAAATTTTGCGCACCCTCCTAAGTATAATGCGTCAGCGTACGTAGTGGGGACATAACTCAGGTCCGGTTTTAATCAAAATCATGCTCTGATACCAACTTGTAACGCCCTGAAATTCGGGGGTCGAGTATGAACTCAACACCCGAGTTCCAACGCATCACTTATGCAACATACACAATGCTGGTTAAATGTTGTCTGAGTTAGCGCAATAAACATGAATGAGATTAAACCAAAACAGTAATTCATACTCCAGTTCAATTGTATTAAAAGCAAGCGGAAGACTGAAATTTTATATTCAAGTATGTAAAGTAACAAAATTTTCTGAACTCCAGAGTATGAGTACTAGCTGAGCACCAATATACATGTATTGTTTTTAAGTCAAAACCCAAAATACAATCCTCAAAAGAGGCCCTGAGAATCCCGCGATGCAGCCGGCCTAAGCGTAGCCGTCAGAGTACTGCATGAAGGAGAACTCCTCCTGGTCCTCATCAAGGTCGGGCTCTGGCTCCTGAACCAAGGCGCCCTCTATACCTGCGACAGAGTCTGGTTGGTGTGTACAACACCGTCCCGTAACGTGGGAGTGAGTAGCTAACTCAGTGGAACAATAAAGCATAAGTTAACATGTTATCAAATCAACAAGCAGTAGTAATGATAAGCAGTACAAATCAAGCATTTCTAACTACTCTTGTTAAGTGCAAAATGACATGACATGATGCTGTATGCCCTTGCCAAACCACCCTCAAGCGACATCATCTTACGTTCGCGAATGCTAACTCCCTCAGTGCGCCACATCTACAAAGCACATGCGGTGCGATGATGCTCATGATTACCAAGTTTTTATTAGTCCATTTCAATCAGCAGTATTGGAAAACTAAGGTACCTCCCTGTATCATTCCCAACATGATCCATTCTAGGGTCGTCAATCCTAGTTATTCTCATACGATATTATAGTTTGAGAAGCTTAGTGAAGGCATCGCAAAGGGCTCGTCACCCGTCAGCGCGGATACAGATCTCACCGTATGCGGCTCAATTGCTGGCCGTCAGCTCGAGTACAGGTCTCACCGTACTCGGCTCAATCACTAGCCGTCAGCTCAAGTACAGGTCTCACCGTACTCGGCTCAACTCACACTCTAGTTGCTGTGAAAGACTCGTGGCCAATCACAGACCCTTGGAGTGTACTCGATGATGATACCACGGAGGACTCGTCGCCCGTCAGCACGAGCACAGATCTCACCGTACTCGGCTCTCGCCGAAGTATCGACAGCTCGAATACAGTGTCCCATACCACCGTATTCGGCTCACGAGTTAGTTGCGCAATGGTCACTACGGGGAGGCACATGGCCCCAGCGTAGGCCGACAGCTCGACCACGGTGTCCCATACCACCATGCCCGGCTCATGCGACTTAGCGGATCTAGGTACCATGGTTAAACGGGGATCGCCACTGGTAAGTTTGGTACCCTAGGTTCAAGCAGTAGTAGGACCAAACAGGGTGAACACACAATACACTTCGGTTTAGTTGGCGAGCCTGACTAGCTCGAGCGCACCACAAGTTGAGCGATATGGAGCGCAAAAGCACTCCGCGTGGCCAACCACTATCGCCAACCGAAGTACGACTCGGGTTCGCCGGACACGTCCTTTGTGGCGACATGAATCTCAGCCACAATCACAAGTCTGGTACCGATGTTTGGACTATATACATAGTCCCAAACCCAAACAGTTTCATCGTTAGCATGTGAAGTAAAGGCATGAAACAGCACAAGGCAGTGAGTAAATAGAAAGTGTAAGATAACATAAACAAGTACAAGCATGTTGTAGGCATGTTATAAGCATGAAAAGCATGAAGTCAAGCATGTGCAAAGCAGTTGTAAGGCATGTGATAAAGCACTATCCCCATAGGGATACAAGTGTGTGCGCATTACAATTGAGTGGTTGCGGTGAACCACCGCATGGAGGGGATCCTACATGTCTCTAAGGGAGTCGGAAATCCCATATCAGCGCCTATCTAAGGCACTAGTACATACACATGTACACATACAAGCATTTACAACAACATTAGAATACACTATTCCAACATACATGACGTATGTTAGCCAAGTTCGGGTTAGGGCTGTCCCTTCGCCACGAGAGTATTTTTCCCGTGTATAACGTAATCATACAGCAAATAATCATTACAATTACATTTCCAAAATCCGCACGTATGCGGAATTTCTAGAATACGCAATTTCCACATATATGACATTTACACATGAACATGTATTTTTGCGATCCCTTTCGCCAAACTAGCATTTTATCCACACATGATATAATCAAACATTAAATAAAACATGTCAAACATTTTCTCAACAAAAATACGTATACGGTATTTCTACGTATATCAAGAGTATGTAAAATTCCATATTCTTTATCGCTAATCGAAACAGGAAACGGAAAGCACTTTGTACATGTGCATTTGCATGCAGATCATGAATCTATCATTATCTGACATTGAAAGCGTTGAAAACCGTAACTTATACACTTAAAGTCCTCACCTCAGCCCTTGGAATTCCAACGAATCAGCAAGGGTGTTGGAGCTTCCGTATACGGGAGTTTCCTAGCCTAAAGAGCGGAATCGATTAGCCTTGCAAACCTACCACTAATCAAGCTCAAATCAGACCTAGGGTTAGGGTTTCTTACCTTCAAATGGGATAGACACCGCCGGGAAAACCCCTGGAATAGGGCGGTGTAGGCCGTGGGAGGAGTGGAAGCAGCAGGAGGAAGATCGGCTTCGATCTCCAAGCTTTTCTCTCTCTTTTCTCTCTCTTTCTCTAAGGGTTTGGACCCAAATTCGTATGGCTGTGAGAGGGGCTGTTCTAAGCCCCTTTTATAGCCAAGAACATGTCCAAAATAGACTCAGGTTCAAGGGTGGCTGCATATGTAGGCAGTTCGCCACTTTCCAAGCTCAAAAGGGGTGTTCTGGTGGCCCTCTTTGAGCCAAACGTCAGACTTAAGCTCACCATCTGCGGATCTACGTGGGATTACGTTTTCGACTCGATCGGATTCCCAGATCGCACGTGGCGGACCACTTTCAGTTCAACGGTCAGTGGGCCACGATCAGAAATTCTGAGTACATGTAAATGTTCCTGAAATTTTTCTTAATCCGAGGGTGTAATTTGGTCTGATTCCGACGGTCAGGTTGCTTAATACTGACGCGCAACCGAAAGGTGCCAGATCACTATTCCAGATATTTTTCATTTGGATGGAAATAGTGTTTTTCACACTCCCTCGCTCCGGAGTGAAAAGAATGGCCGTGGGACATCGGAATCATCTGATTTTTGAGATGATTGTCAAGCCCAGTGGGGCGGTCCTGGTTCCTTAGCTTCGTGTTAATCGGACTCCCGATGTGCGATCTAGACCTCATACGAAGTTTCGTTTCAGTCCCGAGAGCAGACGGGTAATGAGTTTGGCTCTAGACTTTAGGGTAACCTAGAGTCACAAATTCTGCAAGTTTTGGGTCTTGCAGATCGTATTTAAAGCGATCCCAACGGATTTCATGACCTACCGAGTTTAGTACTTAGTTAACTTTGTTAAATTTCTAAAGGATTTAATCCTATGTGATTTCTGGG
>JAJHSJ010000008.1:42754638-42816519 GCA_021015155.1 Magnolia officinalis
TCAGCAAGAGGCTCTTGTGATGCAGGAACGGGGGAGAGGAGGAAAAGAACAGGAAGGGCGGGAAGGCCCGAGATAAATCAAGAGGCAAGTCGAGCAAAGAAAAGATGTTGAATGCTGGAATTTGTGGCAAGAAGGGCACTATAAGCATGAATGTCGTAAGAACGACAAGAAAGGAAAAGGGAAGGAAGATGAATCAGATTCCACTGCGGTCGCTTCAGATGGTGACATGGTAGTTATTCTTTCTACAGATCACGATGTATGTCTCACGGCTACGAGTCAGGGCACCGACTGGGTGATAGACTCGGGAGCTTCTTTTCATGCGACTCCACACAGGGACTCCTTCACAAGCTACAAGTCAGGTGACTATGGGACTGTGAAGATGGGAAATTCTGGCGTATCAAAGATCGTGGGAGTTGGTGATATTTGTGTGAAAACTGATGTGGGCTGCACATTGGTTCTCAGGGATGTGAGGCATATCCCAGACCTTCGCCTCAACTTGATGTCGACGGGAAGGTTGGATGATGATGGCTATGAAAGCCGGTTGCTGGTGGGCGATGGAAGCTCATCAAGGGTTCATTGATCGTGGCTAGAGGAAAGAAGTGTTGCACCCTGTACAAGGCAAGTGTCAGTATGTGCAAGGGTGGATTGAACGCAGCGGAAGATTCAGCTATTGACATGTGGCACAGGCGTCTAGGCCACATGAGTGAAAAAGGGCTTCAGCTACTAGCAAGAGAAGCAGCTCCTTCCAGACGTGACAGGTATGCCTCTAAAAACCTGTCTTGATTGTTTATCAGGGAAACAGCATAGAGTTTCATTCGTTAAAACTGCTTCTCATGTTAATAAAGTGCATGCATTAGAGTTGGTTTATTCTGATGTTTGTGGTCCTATGAGGACAAAAACCTTGGGTGGGGCATTGTATTTTGTTACTTTTATAGATGATGCATCTAGGAGGGTTTGGGTTTATGCTTTGAAATCCAAGGACGAGGTCTTTGGTGTGTTTAAATTGTTTCATGCTATGGTCGAGAGAGAGACAGGTAGACCATTGAAGTGCATCCGCACTGACAATGGTGGTGAATACATTGGCGACTTTCACGAGTACTGCAAGTCCCAGGGTATACGGCATGAACAGACGGTTCCCAAGACCCCCAGCATAATGGTGTAGCTGAGCGAATGAATCGCACCATTGTTGAGAGAATCAGATGCATGTTATCCCATGCGAAGTTGCCCAAGACGTTCTGGGGAGAAGCAATGCGCACGGCGGTGTATTTGATAAACAGGTCTCCATCAGCCCCGTTGAATGGAGAAGTGCCTGAGAAGGTGTGGACTGGACATGATCCATCGTACAGTCATCTCAGGGTGTTTGGATGCAGGGCATCCGTTCACGTACCAAAGGACGAGAGGTCCAAGCTCGATATGAAGATCAGGCAGTGTGTGTTCTTAGGGTACGGTGATGAAAAATTCGGTTACAGGTTATGGGATCCGACCGAGAAGAAGCTCGTCAGGAGCAGAGATGTGGTTTTCTTTGAAGATCAGTGTATCGAAGACATTGGTAAGCCAGAGAAGAACCAGCCTAGTTCAGGTGAGCTAGAGGACATGGATCCGATTACTCCTCCCGTGGTGCCTGATGACGGGGGGAGTACAGCAAGGTGCAGAGGACGAGGGAGTTCCTTCAGAAGATGGACCAGGGGAGCAGCCCCCACTTGATCCACCTGTTGAGCCACAGGTGAGGAGGTCATCTAGGGACAGACAGCCGTCCAAGAGGTACTCGCCGCATGAGTACATTATGCTAACTGATGGGGGAGAGCCAGAAGATTATTCTGAGGCCCTAGCCGACGAGCATAAAGAGGAGTGGTTGAAAGATAAGCTAGCAAGAGAGATGGAATCCTTGCATAAGAACCACACCTATGACATGGTGAAATTGCCTAAGGGCAAGAAAGCTTGAGCAACAAGTGGGTGTTCAGGAAGAAGATTGAGCAGAAGAATTCACAGACGAGGTTCAAGGCCAGACTTGTGGTGAAAGGGTTTGGTCAGAGGAAAGGCATAGACTTCGAGGAGATATTCTCACCAGTGGTGAAGATGACATCCATACGGGTGTTGCTTGGGTTGGCGGCTAGCATGGATCTGGAGATAGAGCAGTTAGATGTTAAAACTGCCTTTCTCCATGGTTGAGCCTGGAGAAGAAGAGATCTACATGCACCAACCAGAGGGGTTTGAAGTCAAGGGCAAGGAGCATATGGTGTGTAGGCTGAGGAAGAGCTTGTATGGGCTGAAACAAGCTCCACGGCAATGGTACAAGAAGTTCGAATTCGTTCATGTTACAGCATGGGTATGACAGAACGGAGTCGGACCACTGTGTGTTCACGCGTAAGTTCTCAGACGGTGATTTCTTAGTTCTGCTGTTATATGTTGATGACATGCTCATCATGGGAAAAGACATCAAAAAGATTGACAGGCTGAAACAGGAGTTGGGCAAGTCTTTTGCGATGAAAGACTTGGGCCCGGCTAGACAGATCCTAGGAATGGAGATAACCGGTGACAGAAGTAGCAGGAAGCTTTGGCTGTCACAAGAGCGGTATATTAAGAAAGTCCTAGAGCGGTTCAATATGAATGCAGCGAAGCCGATCAGTACTCCACTGGATAGTCACTTCAGATTGAGCGACAGACAGTGTCCCAAGACGAAGACAGAGGTGGAAGAGATGCAGAAGATACCCTACGCGTCAGCTGTAGGAAGTTTGATGTATGCTATGGTGTGTACACGCCCAGACATAGCATATGCGGTTGGTGTTGTCAGCCGGTATCTTGCCAATCCTGGCAAAGAGCATTGGGCAGCGGTGAAATGGATACTGCGGTATCTAAGAGGCTCATCCAGGTTGAGCCTATGCTATGGTGACGGTAAACCTGTGTTAGAGGGCTACACAGATGCAGATATGGCAGGTGACATAGACTCAAGGAAGTCTACATCGGGGTTCATGTTCACGTTTGCAGGGGGAGCGGTCTCCTGGCAGAGCAAGCTACAGAAGGTCGTAGCATTGTCGACGACAGAGCCCGAGTACATTGCAATCACAGAGGCATGTAAAGAGATGCTTTGGATGAAGAGGTTCCTACAGGAACTTAGCCTAAAGCAGGAGGAGCACGTGGTCTATTGCGATAGTCAGAGTGCTATACACTTGAGCAAGAATCCGAGTCAGCATTCCAAGTCGAAGCACATAGAGGTTCGGTATCACTGGATCAGGGATACTTTGGAACAGAAGATGTTACAGCTTGAGAAGGTCCACACGGACGATAATGGGTCAGATATGATGACCAAGGCTTTGCTCAAGGGCAAGTTTGAGGTTTGTAGAAACCTGGCTGGCTTAAAGAAGGTGAATCCCTCCTAGGTCAAAAAGGGGGAGATTTGATGGGTTTTTTTGACCCGTCAATGCGCAAGTCCTTTCGCAACTGGGATGCGCAAGTCCTTTCTCAACTAGGATGCACAAGTCCTTTCGCAACTGGGATGCGCAAAGTCCTTTCGCAACTAGGATGTGGAAAGGAGTTTCCTAAAACTATAAAAAGGGGTCCCTAGGATTTTTCTAGGGTATGTTGTGTGAAGAAAACAGCAAGAGGGTTTCCTAAAGCTTTGCAAGGGATTTGCTAAAGGGTTTAGGGCTATCAAAGGTGAGAGAGAGGGAGAAAGAGAGAGAGGAAGCTTATAGAAGGGAGGTTCTGCTCGTGGAGGTTCTCTACTGTGCAATCTACATCTCAGCGCTTCTATGTCCTCGTAATCGGTTAGATCTCTCCGTTTTCTCTATTTCTCTTATTGTTTATCCACTCCTGCGTGAGTGAAGAAGGTTGTAAATGTTCTACTTCATAGTGGATTGTTGATCTGGACGAGGTCCCGTGGTTTTTACCTCTTTGAGGGTTTTCCACGTAAAATTCTCTTGTGTGGTGTGTGATTGATGCATTGATTATTTTCATTGCTTTATTATCCATAATTCTGGTTTGTTCTGGAGGGCTAGATCCTAAGGTTTTGTGTAAGGCCCCCAACAGTGTGGACCCCACCTTGAGGTGTGGATCATATTTGAACCGTCCATTCACTTGGTGAGCTCGATCTAAGGCTTGAGACAAAGAGGCAGATCCATATATTAGGTGGACCACACTGCAGAAATAGTGGGGAATGAACGCCTACCATTAAACCCCCTTTTGGGAGTACAGAAGTTTTGGATAAGTATGAAATTTGTTTTCCTCTTTATCCAGGTCTTTGTGACCTTATGAACAGATTGGATGGAAAATAAACGTTATGGTGGGGTCCACCTTGATGTATGTGATGTACATCCATGTTGTTCATCTGGTGGGCCCATTTGGGAGATGCAGGCCCACCTGTTGGTTGTGTAAGGCCCACCTGCTGTGTGGCTCAGCGTGATGTATGTGAGGCCCAGATGGAGAGGCCCATTATGATGTATTTGATGCCCATTGGATAGGGCCCATTATGATGGAATTGCGGCCCAGATGGAGAGGCCCATTGTGATGTATATTAGGCCCATGAGTGAGGCCCGATGTGATGTGTACAAGGCCCATGGGATGGGGCCCACCTGCTTGAATCTGAGGCCTATGGGAAAGGCCTATTGTGATGTATTTGTGGCTTATGGGCAAGGCCCATTGTGATATGTATTAGGCCCATTAGTGCGGCCCATTGATGCAGCCCACTTGATGTATATGAAGCCCATTGGTGCGTGAAAAAGCCAAGCAATATGTCCTAAGGGGGGTGAATAGGACTATGCCAAATTAAAATAAAATCAGCAGAATAAAATAAATCAATGGCCTTACAATTATAAATCAATTCACAATGCTGAAATCAAATCACCTTAATAAATAAGTATTGAGAGATTGATACAAATTCAGTTCTAAGGACAACCTTACACTATAATAAACAAGGGCTTATGGTAGGACAACCTTATTTCTAGAACGTCTTTTGGATCAAGAACTCAATTTTAATATAAATAAATGAATAGCAAAGAATTGAAATTAAATGCAGAATATAGATCTAATTTATTACAACAATCCCCACACTTGCTTGAAATGTAAATTGTTACAACATTCACATCCACATATACATTCCACACAATTGAATGATAAAAGATATGAAAATTAAGCAAGCATTCAATCCACAAGACAAAGAGTTATAGTGGTTCGCCTGTGTGTACACCAACTGTCTTTCAACAGCCACACAGAATGCTACTCCACTCCTAATATCCTCACACAAGGGAGATTAGCGTTCACTATCAAATAGGTTTTCACAGGTTCACCCAAAACCTTTACAATTGTGTCTTTTTCACTTGGGCTTACACAATTCAAAAACCCTCTTTTCTGAGTTTTCTGGCTCTCTTCAGATAAACAATACAATGAGATTTTTCTGGCTTAACCTCAAACGAAACCAAAAGAAATGAAATTTTACAGAATTGTAAAATACCTGGATTTCTCCTTTTCGTAGCAGCCCGGTAGAACCAATCAGAGTAGATGATTGAATGTCAACGTTCAATTTCCAATACTCACTTTAATATGGTTATAAGTTCTAATAGATTTTAGATTTTAACCAGTTGGGCGTAGCTATATTTGATTTTGATTCCAAGAAGAAGGAATAAGGTAACCTCTTTTCAAATAAGATTGGAATATGGAAACAAAATCAAATTAAATAAGCTAGCAAAAAGAGAAAGCAATTATGTACAAAATAGCTTAAAAACAAACACAAACTTATCTCAGACTGGAGCCTTGAAAATATTATGAATTGAATTATCAAACTTTGAAATTTGTGTTCAATTTATAGAAGCAGAAATCGCATCTACGACTGGTCTTAGGAACCTTCGACTGGTCGTAGCTCTAACGGATATTTGAAATAAGGAGTGCAATTTTTGAAAGCCGTTCCACGACTGGTCTTAGGGAACCTACGGCTGGTCGTAAGACCATAGAATTGCTTGCTGGACTTTAAGTCGTAGACTTACAACTGGTCGTGATCAAGTCGAAGTCACTCCTACGACTGGTCAAAGGACCACCAGGACTGGTCGTAGGTGTACTAGAAAATTTCAAAAATTCTCAACAACTTAAGACTGGTCGTGGAATTTCTTGGACTAGTCGAGTTAATGCCAGGACTGGTCGAACAGAGGCTAGGACTGGTCTTAGAACAGACCAAAAACCTTTTAAAGATATATTTGAGTTATGTATCCGAAGTGACCTACTCTAAGGTCAACCTAATGGTCATTCAAACCTGAATCATGTCGTATGGACATTGAACTTTGACCATTTAACGATTGTAGACATTTGAACCTTATCAAGCTTGAGATCTTGAACTTATTGTAGCTTTAAAATCTTCATCAGCTTGAAAACTACTTCATGCGTTGCTCTTGAGTTTTGAAGTTGTTTCTTGAGTCTTGAACTTCAACATTGTGGCTATGAACATTGATAGGATGATAAAGTACACTTTGTATTTCTTGAAGACATCCAATGTCATGAAGTGTTGATGCAGTGTCTTGAACACATATAAAAAAACCATAGAAACACAAGACACAGATAGATGTTTTGACACATCAAAATTTGACAACCAAAGGAGCATGAGACCATAGCACTTATAGTGCGGCCTGTGGATGTGGTCCACTTGATGTATATGAGGCCCATTGGTGTGGCACGTGGACGCAGTCCACTTGATGCATACGAGGCCCACTGGTGCAACCCATGTGATATGGCCGACTCGATATATATATGAGGCCTATTGGTGCGGCCCATGGATGCGATCCACTTGATGTATTTGATGGCCCATGGGTTGAGGCCCAATGTGATGGATATAAGGGCCATGAGTGAGGCCCAATGAGACGCATGCGGGGCCTTTGTATGGGGCCGAATGTGACGTCTATGAGGTTCATTGTGATGTGTGATTACTCCATGATGTATGTGATGATAATTATGACGGGCCATGCCTTGGGAGCAATGATGGTTTAATGTCCACATTGATGGGCAATGATGGTTGGATGTCCACATTGTGACCTTCCCTTAGACCTTGTTAGGCCCGTTCTCATCATTCTCTTGTGGGTTAACCCAAATAAGTAGGCCCCATTCACCATAGACGGATGGCTCCGTGCTATCGGATTTGACATAACCACGGCCGATGGCCGATATTTATATTATGGTTGATCGGCTGTTCATCCATGGACCCCGCCTTGTTTATATGCCGATTGTATATGCCGATTCCGATTGTCGACGCCGAGTATCGAGGCCGATTGTATAAGCTAATTCCGATTGTCAAGGCTGAGTATCGAGGCCGATTCTGATTGTTGAGGCCAAGTATCGAAATCGATTCTGATTTGTCGAGGTTGATTGTATAGGTCGATTCTGATTGTCGAGGCTGAGTATCGAGGCCAATTCTGATTTATCGAGGCCGATTGTATAGGCCTATTCCGATTATCGAGACTGAGTATCAATGCCGATTGTATAGGCTGATTCTGATTTGTCGAGGCTGATTGTATAGGCCGATTCCGATTGTCGAGGCCGAGTATCGAGGCCGAGTCAGATTGTCGAGGATGATTCTGATTTCGATTTACTGAGGCCAATTTCGATTGTCGAGGCCGAGTCACATTATCGAGGCCGATTCTGATTTGTCGAGGGCAATTGTATAGGCCGATTCCAATTATCGAGGCTAAGTATCGAGGCCAATTTTAATTTGTTGAGGCCGATTGTATAGGCCAATTTCAATTTTCGAGGCAGAGTATCGAGGCTGATTCTGATTTGTTGAGGCCAATTATATAGGCCGATTCTGATTGTCGAGGCCGATTCAGAACCCATTTCATTACTGTTTTGGGTTTAGGAGTATAGTTGGTCTTCTTGTATTTGTGATTTTTGTACGAATGACCTACTGAGTTAGATTTTAAGAGCTCCTCAAGCAAATCAACTATTTTTTTAGCTAAAGGGTTTTGGTTTTGATTTTTGTAATTGATATGATTACCTCTAGTTTTGGAAGATTGAAAAGTTTTAACATTTTTAAAAAACTTTTGGCTTGAACTTTCCTCTTTTGAGTTAGAGGATTCTCCTTTTACAAACTTGGGAGGAGTATTCTTCTGTTTAGGAGAAATATTTTTGTCGTAGCCCAAACCGAATCGGTCACCACATTTTCTTGATCCAGTTAAAAGTTTTTCTAATTTAGGATCACCTTGGGCATACCTCCATGTATCCTTTAAACTCAAAAGGGAATAGACTTCAAGTTTAAGTTTATCATTTTCAAATCTCAGATTTTTAATAAGGGTGGTTTTGAAATCTAAATCACATTTGCATTTTTTAAAACAATCTGAAAGATGAGATTTTTCTACAACAAGAGACTCAAATCTTTCTCTAAGTCCTGAAAACCTTTCTTTTTGAAGTTTTAGTTTTACGGCAATTTTACAACTTTCCTTGTATAGGGCATTATAAGAATCTTGAAGATCTTCTTCATTATCATGATCGCTATTCCGATTTTCTTCACTAGTTGAATTATCATGATCTGAAAAAGTGAAATTGGCTAGAGTCATAAGGGCCTTAACTTCATTGCTCGACTCGTTTTCAGAATTTTCTAATTCAGAAGAGGCTTCAGTGCCAGAAGATTCATCCCAAGTAGCCAACATTCCTTTCTTTTTAGGTTTGTCCTTTTAAGGACACTTGTTTGCTAGATGCCCATATTCTTGGTAGTTATAACATTGACCATCTTTCAAAGATTTCCAAGATTTAGAAATAGATTTAGATATTTTCTTATCAATTGATTTTTGAAAATCAACCTTCTTTTTACTTTTGAAAATCTTGTAAAACTTTTTCGCTAAAAGAGCCATATCGTCTTCGGAAATTTCAAAATCAGAATTGTAACATCCCGGATTTTTGCCAACCTGGAATAAGACGTCCTTAGGCAATGGGTCGCTCCTAACACCTTATTAACTCGTCAGAACTAAATCCCACAGTCTAAAATCGCTTCTTAACCCATTTCCTTCACAAATCCCACCCTTCACCACCTTGTTTTTCAATTTTTCTAAGTACTTTCACTCTAAACACTATCTTAAACTAGCTAAGTATTATAACTTGGATCACTTTATATACAAACTACAAAGGCCCGGGTACCACCTCAGATGGAAATTACTCATGACTAAATCCTTTAGAAATTAGGCGAGAATTAGCCAGTGTGAAACTAGAGTACCCGTGAAATTAGCACCAATCACTTTAAATACGATTTGCAAGACCCAAAACTTGTAAAATCATTGACGCTAGGTTACCCTAAAATCTAGGATCAATCTCATTACCCGGTTGCTCTTAGGAGCATCTCGAAACTCCATATTAGATCTGGACCGCACGTCGGAAGTCCGATTAACACGAAGTTAAGGAATTAGGACCGCCTTGCTGGGCTTGACAACCATCTCGGAAATCAAATCCAGATAGTGTCCCAGCGCTATTCGCTTGAGCTCAGAGTGAAGAGTGTGAGAAATGTGAAATTAATTCAAAATAAAATATCTCAAATAGTAATCTGGCACCTCTCGCTTGCGGATCAGTATTAAGTAACCAGACCGTCAGAATCAGACGAAATTACACCCTCCGATCAGGAGAAATTTCATACACATATAGATGTACTCGGAATCTCCGATCGACATCTACTGACCGTTGAACTGAAACTGGCCCGCCATTTGCGATCTGGAATCCCGACCGAAATGAAAACTTAACTAAACGTAGATCCGGTGTCAGTGAGCTAAAGTCCGACCTTTGGTTCCAGGAGGCCCGACAGAAGTCCTCCGTTGAGCTGAAACTGACTCGCTTTGGTTATAACCTAAGTATACTTTGACCTAGAGTCTATTTTGGTGAGTTTTTAGACTATATAAGGACCTTAAATCCTCTCTCATTGCAACCATACGAATTTGAGAGAAACCCTAGAGAGAGGAGAGAGATAAAAGAGAGAAAGTGTGGGAGATCTGGGAGTATCTCCCTGCCTTGCTTCTCTGCTGCTATCCATGCTTAACCGCTCCGTTCTCATCGCTTTTCCGGTGATTCCGGTGTCGTTTCTAGGTAAGAAACCCTAACCCTAAACTGATTTGGGGTTTTCATAGTTGTAGGTTATGAAATAGCTAACCTATTTAATTCCATAGGTTGCCAAACTGCCATATACAAAAGCTTAGCAAACTTATCGACTTCGTTATGATTCTACGACAAAAGGTGCAGACTTTAGATGTATAGGTTATGGTTTTCAACGCTTTCAATGTCAGATAATGATAGATTCATGATCTGCATGCAATTGCACATGTACAAAGTGCTGTCTGTTTTCCGTTTCGATTAAAGATGAAAAATATGGAATTCTACATACTCTAGGTATTTGTAGAAAGTACCGTATATGTACAAATTTTGGAAATGTGTTTGACATGATTAATTGTTGTATGAATATATTATATGTGGATAAATTACTTGTTTGGCAAAAGGACTCGCCCTAATACATGTTTTGCTTATATACACTATGTATGTTGAAATTGTGTATTATAGAAAGTACCGTATACGTATAAATTTTGGAGATGTATTTGCCATGATTATTTGCTGTATGAATATATTATACATGGATAAAATACTTGCTTGGCGAAAAGATAGCCCTAATACATGTTTTCCTAACATACACCATGTATGTTGTAATAGTGTATTCTAAGTGTTTGTGAAAATGACTGAATGAGTATAAAATTCTCATTCGAGCTCGCCATGACTAATTGTCATGGATATATGATTGTTGTATTGGCGATACCCCTTTGATGAAAGGATTTGCCTTGAATCACGCCACGGCCACTATACGCTATATATGTTGAAATGTGTAGCCCAAGTGTTTGTGAAAATGTTCAAATGAATATGGAACTTGGATTCCTACTTTCCATGACTATCCGTCGTGCGTGTACGCATGTTATGATTGGGGCAACTCCCTAGTGAAAGGATTTGGCCTAATGCCTATGTGATCAACATATGTCATGTATGTTGATGTATGTATTTTAAAGTGTTTGTTGAAATGTCTGAATGAGTAGTAGTTAGTAAATTGTAATGGTTAAGGGTGTTGAGATATGATTCTCAACTTCTTTAACTATGTGTATGATTTCTTTAGATATCTGTGTGATTAGGAATTGAATATGTACAAACTCATGCTTATGTTGTACTTCATAACATGCTCAATTGATTGTATGATTTTATCTATGTAATGCATATGTTTAAATTCATGTTTACATTGTATGATCCGTCATGGGTGATGGGGGAGTGGAGCAACGAGTGCGTGCAATAGCCCTGGTAGCCCTAAACGGATAATATCAGTCTTTGATTGTATGATTTGAATTTTGATCCATTACTGCTTTAATTATCTGAAATTGAATGTGATTGGGGATATTGTATAGTCCAGGCAGTCGGTAACGGGATTGAATTCGTGGCTGAGTTTCATTTGCCACATGAGATGTGTTCGACGAACCCGAGTCATACTTTGGTTGGCAATAGTGGTTGGCCACACGAAGAACTTATACGCTTCATATCGTTCAACTTGTTGTGCGCTCGAGCTAGCTGATCTCGTCAAGCAACCCGATTTGTCTTATGTATGTTCACCATGTTTGGACGCTACTGCTTGAACCTAGGCTACCAAACTTACCATTGAAATCCCTTTTAACCATGGTACCTCGATCCGTTAAGACTCATGAGTCGGGCATGGTGGTATGGGACACCGTGGTCGAGCTGTCGGCCTACGCCGGGGCCATGTGCCTCCCCGTAGTGACCAGTGAGCAACCAGACTCGTGAGCCGATTATGGTGGTATGAGACACTATATTCGTGCTGTCGGCCTACATTGATAAGGTGATGGGGGAGCAGTGTAACCTTTGTGCGTAACAGCCCTGACAGCCCTTTGTAGTGACCTTGAGCATACTCTGAATTTACGGTGAGGTGACGAGTGTTGCCGCAGTGTATAGAGTATGAACTAGGCCTGTATCTGTATAGTGATGAACCGTTAAAAGGTGATGGGGGAGTGGTGTAACTTTTGTGCGTAACAGCCCTGACAACCTTTGCAGTGACCTAGAAACACACCATCGTATGGGATTACTAGGACTGACGACCCTAGAATGGATCATGTTTGGGAATGATACAAGGGAGGTACCTTAGTTTCCCAATACTGCTGTTTGAAATGGACTAAAAACTACTCGGTAATCATGCTCATCATCGCACTGCATGTGCCTGGTAGATGTGGAGCACTGAGGGATGAACGCATTCGCGAACGTAAGATGGTGTCGCATGAGGGTGGTTTGGCAAGAGCATACATCATGTCATTTCATACTTGCATTAAATAAAAGTAGTTAGAATTGTTTGATTGTACTGCTTTATCATTACTGCTTGACTGAATTGATAACATGTTAACTTATGCTTTATTATTCCGCTGAGTTGGCCACTCATTCCCACGTTACAGGACGGTGTTTTAAAACACCCACCAGACCCTGTATCAGATGCAGGTATCACTGGAGCACAGGAGACTGAGCCCGACTTTTATGACGATCGGGAGGAGTTCTCCTATATGCAGTTCGCTGGAGGCTTCGCATTGGCTGTCCCGTGCTACGGGGTTATAGGGTTGATAATTTCAGTTGTACTATTTTGACATTTTGATTCAGAACCAACATGTATATATACGGTGACTCAGTTAGTATTCATACTCTAGAGATCGTGAATGTTTTATTTTTTATATATTTATATACACCTTTCAGTCTTCCGCTTACGTTTTATACATGGATCTGGAGTATGAATTACTATTTTTGTAGAATCTCACTCATGTTTATTGTACTAACACAGACAACATTTAATCATCATTATCTATGTTGCATAAGTGATGTTCTGGAACTCAAGAGTTGAGTTACTACTCGACCCTCGATTTTTCGGAATGTTACTATTGGTATCAGAGCATGATTTGGATTAAACCGAACCTGGGTTATGGTCACATGACGCACACTGACGCACTCTGACTTAGGAGGGAGCGACGTGATGTAGAAACAGACTTAGGTTCTCCAATTTTGCCAAATAGCACATTTGGATGTGATCAACAGTAGGGATTGGACCCGTAGGCCTCGATGATTGCATGAAATGATCTCGAAACACTTCTAGATCGTCAAACAACGGGTCTAGATTACAATCCACCTCACCCCAACCGTTGAAAATCGGTAGAATACGGGATAAGCGTGATGATGATAACTACTCCGAATCCTCGGAGCTTCTCTAGACTCCTCATAAAGACTTCTCGAATCCACGAGGAAAGAAAGCAGAAAATAGAAATAAATTCTAATAAATTCGAAATTGATTAATGAATGACTAATAACGAGTTCACAACCCTTTAAATAGGGATACCAAGTAATGGGAAAGAAATCAGAAACAAACTACAACTAAAATTCCTAGAATTCGCGACTTACTATAAGGTCGTGATGTCTATTAGTGCGCAAGGTTTTCGGCCAAAAAATAGTAAGTGTCCTTTTTGGCTTCACCAAACCGTTCTCCTAATTATTCTAAGCTCTTTTCGCAATGGGCGTAACTCCTAAAGCCCAACAGATGAAGAGTAATCAAACTAAAACTACTATTTTTAGTAAAATAAAATTGAAACAGGGAAACGACCATCAATCGGGGGGTTTTTTCATAATTTTGGGCTGCCCAACCCGGTATAGCGGGGTTGGTTGGCTTCATTAGCTCATTCTACCCCAAATTCATATATTTTACGTCAGATAACTCTTTTCAAATTGCAAGATACGTTCGATTTGCCCCGAAACTACCCGAAATGGAGCGAATCGGGGTCGGGGGCCTACCCACGTTAATCTAGGGGTACTTAGGGTGGGACCCAATGTTTTTTGGGGCCTAGGGGACTGGAGGGACACGCCCATGGGGCCCCCTTTGAATTTTGGGAAGTTGGTCGGCGAGGCCTCGTCGGAAGTTGGGCCGGGCTGGGCCCGCGGCTCGGGCTGATCTTGTTGGGGGGTCTAATAACCCCCCTGATATGCCTCCTGTCCATTTTCACCACCCCAATCGAGTACTTCCTTCACAAACCACCCCTTCAAGCTCCCTTTTCTCCTTCAACTTGCTGTCCTCTCTCTCAAACTCCCTTCCAATCGCCCAATCTGCGATTTTCGACCACAACCCATTCCTTTCCATCGTGCACAGCCATCCCTACCTCCCTTCCTCTTCATTCCTCTCTCGTTTTAGCCCCTACACCTTCCATTTCGTCCCAAATTCGTGCACACCCTTTACCCCACTCCATCTTCTCATTTTCCTTCTTTTATTCCCTGTCAGTGGGGCCTCTACAAACCCTGTTAATACCCAAACTCGTGAAGAGTCAGCAGCTTCAACCCTATCTCTCCCTTCTCATCACTCTTCGTCACTTTCCATGGCCCTATTTGGGCTTGTGTATTGCTATGTTACATCTTACGCTTTCCAACACAAGGCTCATTTTCCAAAGCCTATATCATTAATTTTAATCCCCACCCACCCTCCTACCAAACCTGTCATTCCCAATCCCGAAGTAGGATTAGCAATGCAGTTCCATTTAGTACAACTTAAGATCGCTGGCCAAGTAGACTCTTGGAGTTTTGGACCTAGAGCGGTGCTCCTAGATTTCGACAGACATGACCGTATAGGAAATCCAACAAATTAATAACATGAACCCTAGGACCGTCTTAGATAGTATGAGCATGTGTATAGTGCTCAAGTGTAAAATTTGACCCTGAGCAATAAACAATTTCTTATATTAGAAAGGGTATAAAATCATCTAGTGTATAAGCATAAACTTTGGATTACAACCAGTGGATTACCGCTACTCCTACATTAAGACTAGACTACTAGTTAGGCTAAGGAAAGTAAAAGACTAACTAATTAAGCTAAGCCAATTGAATGATAGACCTAGTTAGTCGGCTTAAGTCGGTTGGAGCGAGGACCCATTCCTTCGTTGAATCCCCTTAATACTCATAGGCTTCTTTGATAACTCCTAGGAAAGTTGTTTGACGTAGAAACTAGTCACGCTTAGAGGAAACTTATATATCCTTTGAATTTAATGTTAGATCAAATCAATGCATCCCTTAGAATTGCCTTCTCGAGGACTAATCACAACCGGGAACACGGAGTAGAGAAATGATATATATCAGCGAGGTATTCGCAGTTTGAATTGAATTCTCAATCTTGGTAGTTACCAATGAGCTCTATGCTCTGATCAAGCAGAGAGTCGGGATCAACTAGGATTCAGAACTGATATAAAAATTTTCCATCTTCGCGAGGTAAAAGGTCCATGTATCCGATTCTGACCCACTATACAATTTTCCTTCCGTGTTGGCTCGACCACTTACAACCAGAAGTTTATAACTTCGTCTTTGAGAAGTGTAAGAATATATAGCCAATAGAGATTTTTCCTTTTAGGCCTAAGAAATTTCCCAAGTGAGCGACAGACAGTTAGGAATTAGGTCCCAAATCACATGCCATGTAGGCATATATATTGTGCATATGAACGTAGAAAGATAACCTACCTGTTAGGCTTGACATGAGTAAATAAGGTAAGTCGGGACCGTGATGATAGTCCTCCTTTGGTAGACTTAGGCATCTGGCCTCAAACTCACACCTGCCCCTGAAATCAACCACATTAGCCATCATTTTTAGCTCCTTTCGATAACTATAGGTACCAATGCCATAATACACGTCATCGATGAAAAGAAGACCAATGTAGTGGGAGACCGCATCCCATTTCATGTCAAGGATAGGTCCTAAATTACACCTTGTTCCGATATACAGAGCAGGACATAAATCTTGAACCTTGAGGGTGAAAATAAATTTTTAAGGGGGGGTAGAACATTAGGAGCCCAATCTAGTTAGGTCACCTATTACACCACTTTGATCTGGGTGGCGTAGCAAAAGCATGGTGGACCCTACCTCACTGGCCCAGGATCGAAACTGTGCTTGTTGAATACGAACATTATAGAAGCCCTAACAAGTTCTACTATGAGAAACCATTTTAGGATCATCTAGTAAGATTTGATTCACCATTTCCTTGGACCTAGATAATAACAAGGACTCTCATAGACTAAGACCTAAAGGGCAACCTTAGAAATAAACAATTTGAGCCTTTCAATATGGACATTCCCTACGTTTCTAGAGTGATCGGACTATGGAGTTACTGAAATATACAACTGCGAAACATTCGTGGCTTGACCCAATTCTCAATCTTGGGTGACTACCGATGGACTCTCTGCTGACGAGCAGACGACCAGGATCCACCAGGATTCGAAAGGGATACGATGAGCTTTCTACCCTGGCTCGGTAGATGATCGATGTATCGGGATCAAGCCCACTATAACTGTCTCTCCGTGTTGGTCAAACATTGAAAACAACTATCTTATTCTAAATAATTGGGGATTGTCGTCAAGACTCCAAATAGGTAAAGAAATAAATTGTAGCAAACCATCAGGGTATGAGAAATGGATAAAGAAATAAGTTTTAAGGGGGGTAGACTAAAATGAACCAGGCTAGTATATACCCTATTACGCGCAGAAACTCGAAATCAATAAAACTTAGGCAAAAGAAAGAATTAAATCTCCCCTTATTACCCATAACCAATTTCGGGGACGAAATTTTGTTTTAAGGGGGGTAGATTGTAACATCCCAGATTTTTGCTAACTTGGAATAAGACGTCCTTAGGCAATGGGTCACTCCTAACACCTTATTAACTCGTTAGAACTGAATCCCACAGTCTAAAATCGCTTCTTAACCCATTTCCTTCATAAATCCCACCCTTCACCACCTTGTTCTTCAATTTTTCTAAGTACTTTCACTCTAGACACTATCTTAAACTAGCTAAGTATTATAACTTGGATCACTTTATATACAAACTACAAAGGCCCGGGTACCACCTCAGACGGAAATTACTCAGGACTAAATCCTTTAGAAATTAGGCGAGAATTAGCCAGTGTGAAACTAGAGTACCCGTGAAATTAGCACCAATCACTTTAAATACGATCTGTAAGACCCAAAACTTGTAGAATCATTAACGCCAGGTTACCCTAAAATCTAGGATCAATCTCATTACCCGGTTGCTCTCGGGAGCATCTCGAAACTTCGTATTAGATCTGGACCGCACGTCGAAAGTCCGATTAACACGAAGTTAAGGAATTAGGACTGCCTTGCTGGGCTTGACAACCATCTCGGAAATCAAATCAGATAGTGTCCCAGCGCTATTCGCTTGAGCTCGGAGTGAAGAATGTGAGAAATGTGAAATTAATTTAAAATAAAATATCTCAAATAGTAATCTGGCACCTCTTGCTTGCGGATCAGTATTAAGTAACTAGACCGTCAGAATCAGACCAAATTACACCCTCAGATCAGGAGAAATTTCATACACATGTCAATGTACTCGCAATCTCCGATCGAGATCCACTGACCGTTGAACTGAAACTGGTCCGCCATTTGCGATCTGGAATCCTGACCGAAACGAACACTTAACAAGACGTAGATCCGGTGTCGGTGAGCTAAAGTCCGACCTTTGGTTCAAGGAGGCCCGTAAGAAGTCCTCCGTTGAGCTGAAACTGACCTGCTTTGGTTATAACCTAAGTATACTTTGACCTGGAGTCTATTTTGGTGAGTTATTAGACTATATAAGGACCTTAAACCCTCTCTCATTGCAGCCATATGAATTTGAGAGAAACCCTAGAGAGAGGAGAGAGAAAAGAGAGAGAAAGTGTGGGAGATGTGGGAGCATCTCCCTGCCTTGCTTCCCTGCTGCTATCCATGCTTAACCGCTCCATTCTCATCGCTTTCCCGGCGATTCCGGTGTCGTTTCTAGGTAAGAAACCCTAACCCAAAACTGATTTGGGGTTTTGATAGTTGTAGGTTATGAAATAGCTAACCTATTTAATTCCATAGGTTGCCAAACTGCCATATACAAAAGCTTAGCAAACCTATCGACTTCGTTACGATTCTACGACAAAAGGTGCGGACTTTAGATGTATAGGTTATGGTTTTCAGCGGTTTCAATATCAGATAATGATAGATTCATGATCTGCATGCAATTGCACATGTACAAAGTGCTGTCTGTTTTCCGTTTCGATTAAAGATGAAAAATATGGAATTCTACATACTCTAGGTATTTGTAGAAAGTACCGTATATGTACAAATTTTGGAAATGTGTTTGACATGATTAATTGTTGTATGACTATATTATATGTGGATAAATTACTTGTTTGGCGAAAGGACTCGCCCTAATACATGTTTTGCTTATATACACTATGTATGTTGAAATTGTGTATTCTAGAAAGTACCGTATACGTATAAATTTTGGAGATGTATTTGCCATGATTATTTGCTGTATGAATATATTATACATGGATAAAATACTTGCTTGGCGAAAGGATAGCCCTAATACATGTTTCGCTAACATACACCATGTATATTGTAATAGTGTATTCAAGTGTTTGTGAAAATGACTGAATGAGTATAGAATTCTCATTCGAGCTCGCCATGACTAATTGTCATGGATATATGATTGTTGTATTGGCGATACCCCTTTGACGAAAGGATTTGCCCTAAATCACGCCACGACCACTATACGCTATATATGTTGAAATGTGTAGCCCAAGTGTTTGTGAAAATGTTCAAATGAATATGGAACTTGGATTCCTACTTTCAATGACTATCTGTCGTGGGTGTACGCGTGTTATGATTGGGGCAACTCCCTAGTGAAAGGATTTGGCCTAATGCCTATGCGATCAATATATGTCATGTATGTTGATGTATGTATTTTAAAGTGTTTGTTGAAATGTCTAAATGTGTAGTAGTTAGTAAATTGTAATGTTTAAGGGTGTTGAGATATGATTCTCAATTTCTTTTACTATGTGTATTATTTCTTTAGATATCTGTGTGATTAGGAATTGAATATGTACAAACTCATGCTTATGTTGTACTTTATAACATACTCAATTGATTGTATGATTTTATCTATGTAATGTATATGTTTAAATTCATGTTTACGTTGTATGATCCGTCATGGGTGATGGGGGAGTGGAGCAACGAGTGCGTGCAACAGCCCTGGCAGCCCTAAACGGATAATATCAGTCTTTGATTGTATGATTTGAATTTTGATACATTACTGCTTTAATTATCTGAAATTGAATGTGATTGGGGCTATTGTATAGTCCAGGCAGTCGGTAACGGGATCGAATTCGTGGATGAGTTTTATTTGCCACGTGAGATGTGTTTGACGAACCCGAGTCGTACTTCGGTTGGCAGTGGTGGTTGGCCACACGAAGTGCTTATGCGCTTCATATCGTTCAACTTGTTGTGCGCTCGAGCTAGCCGAGCTCGTCACGCAACCTGATCTGTCTTATGTATGTTCACCATGTTTGGACACTACTGCTTGAACCTAGGGTACCAAACTTGCTAGTGAAATTCCTTTTAAAAATGGTACCTCGATCCGCTAAGACTCATGAGCCAGGCATGGTGGTATGGGACACCGTGGTCAAGCTGTCGGCCTACGATGGGGCCACGTGCCTCCCCGTAGTGACCAGTGAGCAACCAGACCCGTGAGCCGATTATGGTAGTATGGGACACTATATTCGTGTTATCGGCCTACATTGATAAGGTGATGGGGGAGCAGTGTAACCTTTGTGCGTAACAGCCCTGACAGCCCTTTATAGTGACCTGATCATACTCTGAATTTGCGGTGAGGCGACAAGTGCTGCCGCAGTGTATAGAGTATGAACTAGGCCTGTATTTGTATAGTGATGAACTGTTAAAAAGGTGATGGGGGAGTGGTGTAACCTTTGTGCGTAACAGCCCTGACAGCCTTTGTAGTTAATTAGAAACACACCATCGTATGAGATTACTAGGATTGACGACCCTAGAATGGATCATGTTTGGGAATGATACAAGGGAGGTACCTTAGTTTTCCAATACTGCTGTTTGAAATGGACTAATAACTACTCGGTAATCATGCTCATCATCGCACTGCATGTGCCTGATAGATGTGGAGTACTGAGGGATGAACGCATTCGCGAACGTAAGATGGTGTCGCATGAGGGTGGTTTGGAAAGGGCATACATCATGTCATTTCATACTTGCATTAAATAAGAGTAGTTAGAATTGTTTGATTGTACTGCTTTATCATTACTGCTTGACTGAATTGATAACATGTTAACCTATGCTTTATTGTTCCACTGAGTTGGCCATTCATTCTCACGTTACGGGACAGTGTTTTAAAACACCCACCAGACCCTGTATCAGATGCAGGTATCACTGGAGCACAGGAGACTGAGCCCGACTTCTATGACGATCAGGAGGAGTTCTCTTACATGCAGTTCGGTGGAGGCTTCGCATTGACTGTCTAGTGCTACGGGGCTACAGGGTTGATAATTTCAGTAGTACTATTTTAACATTTTGATTCAGAACCAACATGTATATATACGGTGACTCAGTTAGTATTCATACTCTAGAGATCGAGAATGTTTTGTTTTATATATATCTATATACACCTTTCAGTCTTCCGCTTATGTTTTATACATGGATCTGCATTATGAATTACTATTTTGGTAGAATCTCACTCATGTTTATTATACTAACACAGACAACATTTAATCATCATTATCTACGTTGCATAAGTGATGTTCTGGAACTCGAGAGTTGAGTTATTACTCGACCCTTGATTTTTCGGGATGTTACAAGAATTTTCTTGAGAATACATTTGGAAGACTTAAGGGCTATTGATTTACCTTTAGGAGCTTTAAAAGTTAACTCATAGGTTTGTAAAGACCCAACCAATTCTTCTACCCTTATATTGTCCGTATCACGAAGTTCCTGAATTGCGGTTACTTTAGAGTTGAACCGTTTAGGAAGTGAGTGTAGTATTTTAACACATATCTTGCTTTCAGAGATTTTGTCGCCTATACCCCACATAGAGTTTACAATGTCATTCAATCTAGTATAGAAGTCCATGAACATTTCATTTTCTTCCATACATATTTCCTCAAATTTAGTTGTGAGGATTTGTATTTTAGATTTCTTGACAATTGAAGTACCCTCGTGTGTCATTACCAATATATCCCAAGCTTGTTTTGTAGAATCACAAGATATAATTCTTTTGAATTCATCCGGTGATAGTGCGTAAGTGATTGTATTTAGTGCTTTTGCATTTGCACTACTCTCACTTTTCTGAAGTGTGGTCCATGAGAAATAAGGTGTTACTCTCATTGATTTTGAACCATCAATTCCAGTTACTTCAGTGGTAGGAGGGGTTCATTCATTCACTGTGGCAAGCCACACATTTTCATCCATGGATCTGAGGAAGATCCTCATCCTGGCTTTCCAATATGCATAGTTGGTGCCATTAAAAGGTGGAGGCCTAGTGACTGAAAGGCTATCAAAATTTGACATCTTATTTATATAACTTAGATCGTTAGCTCAAGAAATAAATCAAAGAATAATAATTAAGAGCGAGCTATTAGGCTTTGATACCACTTGAAAAGGCCAAGCTATATGTCCTAGAGGGGGGGGGGGGGGGGGGGAATAGGACTGTGTCAAATTAAAATTTAACATCGAAAAATAAGAAATAGGATAGCCAACAAAATAAAACAAACCACAATACAGGAATGTAAAACAACCTCAAAATAAAGAGCTTGATACTAATGTTGTTCAAAGGACAACCTTTGCACCATAAAAACCAAGGGTTTATGGTAGGACAACCTTACTAGAACAAATTGAATATCAAAACCCAAACGAAAAGGAAATAAAAGAAATAGCAAGAAATAAATTCTAAACTATTACAACATTCCCCACTTTGCTTGAAATGCAAATATTACAACATTCACATCCACATATACATTCCGCAAATCTGAATGACTAAAGATATAGAAATTAAAAGAACATTCAAATCACAATACACATCGATATATAGTGGTTTGCCTGTGTGTTCACCAACTATTAAACAACAGCCACACAGCTTGTTAATCCACTACTAATATCCTCACACAGGGGATATTAGCGTTCACTATCAAAATATGTTTCACAGGTTCACCTAAAACCTTCACAATTGTGTCTTTTCAAAGGGCTTACACAATTCAAAAACCCTTACTTCTGAGTTTTCTGGCTCTCCTCAGATAACTAACAACTTTGAGATTTTTTTGGCTTAACCTCAAATAAAACCGAATAAAGTAAATTACACAAAATGTAAAATACCTGCTTTTTTTTCTTTGTTGTAGCAGCCGGAAGAACCAAATCGGAGTAGAGATTTGAATGTCAAAGTTCAATGTCCAATACTCACTATATAATGGTTCTAAGTTCTAATAGATTTTAAATTAAAACAGATGGGCTAGCTTTAATTGATTTCAATTTTAGACAAAGGAAAACAATACTTCCTCTTTTTAGATTAGATTGGAATACAAGAAACAAAATCAATTTAAAAAGCTAAAGGAAGAAAATATTAAATATGCACACTTAATAGAGCGTCGACTTATCTCTCAGAAGGCCGAATTAAATTAGCTTGAATTTCATATTTTATTCTGAGATTCGTGCTCGATTTATAGGTGAACATATCATGTCTTCGACTGGTCGTAGAACCAACAGATATTTGAAAATTCGAGCGGGATAAGATAAGGCAGTTTCACGACTGATCGTAGGTAGTCTACGACTGGTCGAAGGACACCTTCGATTGGTCGAAGGATGCTCACGACTAGTCAAAGCAAATCGAATTTCATCATTGTAGTTTGAGTCGTAGGTTTACGACTGATCGAACAAGAAGTCGACACTGTTTATATGACTAGTCGAACAGACCCCAGGACTGGTCGAAGCTTAACAAAAAAATTCAAATTTTTTCAACAAACTTACGACTGGTCCAGGCAATTCTAGGGCAGGTCGAAGTAGAGCTAGGACTAGTCGAACAAAGACCAGGACTAGTCTTAGAACATACCAAACTCACTTATATAAAAGATATGACTTATGTATCCAAAATGGCCTACTCCAAAGGTCAACCCAAGGTCAGTCATACCTCAATAGTGAAGTAAAGACATTGAAACTTAAAGATAAGTAACCTTGAGCATAATGAAACTTGAGATCTTGGTGTAGCTTGAACTTGAAAGCTTCTTGAAATCTTGAGTCTTGAACTAAGTCGAACATTCTCACATTCTCGAGTCTTCTTGACTTGTGAATATTGCTTGTCTATCGAAGCTGATCTTGTGAGACTTTTGTCTTGACTTGACATATCATGTGTAGGGCTTTGTTCTTCACATATGCTAGCTTCATAACAAGATATATACAGTGTCTTTGGTACCACAAATTTGACAATATAGTGAAGCTATCAACTATAGCACTTACAACATGCAAATGTAGTGCATGTACGTGATTAGCCAAGTTCTTAATTAGACTTGTTCATACAGCTGGTTTGGGAAGCTAAAGTACCTCTCTTTATATTATTTACCCAAATAATGATCCATCTAAGGTTATCATTCCTAGTTAATCACATACGATAGGCAAGTTATAAGGCAACGTCACCCATGATTTGAAAGCAGTGGATAAGCAAGTTCAGGTCACTATGAAGAGGCTCGTCACCTCAACGTAAGCCTTAGTTTATGCTAGAGGTCACTATGGGAAAGGCTCGTCACTTTATCGTAGGCTGACAACTCGAATACAGTGTCCCATATCACCATATTTGGCTCGCGAGTTTGGTTTGCTCACTGGACACTACGGGGAGGCTCGTCACCCCACCGTAGGCTGACAGCTCGACCACGTTGTCCCATACCACCATGCCCGGCTCATGAGTCTTAGTGGATCGAGGTACCAAGGTTAAACGGGTTTTACATTGGTAAGTTGGTACCTTAGATTTAAGCAGTAGCGTCCATACATGTTGAACATATAGTAGGCTAATCGGGTTGCTTGACAAGCTTAACTGATACGAGCGTATGTTGAATTAGTCGACATGGAGCGCGTACGCACTCCTTGTGGCCTAACCATTGTCGGTAATCACCGTACGACTAGGATTCATCGAAAGGGTCTTGTGTGGAGTAACAATCTCGGCCACCAATTCAGGATTCGTTACCGATTGCCTAGACTATATCGTAGCCCCAATCACATTCAAACACAGTAGGCATCTATGTGTGATAGTCAAACAACATGTAACAATCAATTTAAATACAAAGCTCGTTTGAGCATTTCCACAAACACATAGTTTGCATGTTTCCATACATAGGCATTTCATTCATAAATCACGTAGTAGTAAGATAGGTTACATGAAGGAAACTATAACTATAGATAAGGTAATTGAGAATCCTATCTCAACACTCTCTTTAAATACATTTCAACAAGCATTTTCTCGTTCAGACATTTTATTAAACACTTAGACTACACATATCAACATACATGTAATAAATCAGTTATAACATATATTATAGCAAATCCTTTCACAAGGGAGTTGCCACACGTACAACAATCATATATTCTCAATCATAAATCATAACAAGCACAAATCATAATTTCATACTCATACAAACATTTCAACAAACACATGGAATGCATCTATTTCAACATAGTTCATATATATGTGTAATACGTGGAAAACATTGCGTCTAAACACATGTGACTATAATCAAGTTAGTCATAAATCATTAATTGACATTGAAAGCCTTGAAAACCATAACCTAAACATTTATAGTCCGTACCTTTCGTCGGTAAACTAGAATCAAACTCAGTTTGAACACTAAGTCTTCGTCTGACAACGACAACCTACAACATGAAATAGGTTAGCTATTTCATTACTTACCCTATTTGGATCCCTAAAATAAATTAGGGTTAAGATTTCTTACCCAAGAACGGAGTTGAAATCATCGGAATAGCGATACGAGTAGGCTGATTCGGTACGTGGAGCGATGAGATCAGATCCCAGCAACTATCTCTCTCTCTCTCTCCCACTTCTCACCTTTTTCCTTCTCTTTTCTCTTTTCTCTCTCTTAGGGTTTAGAAATTCGTATGGAACGAGAGAGGGGTGGGTAAAGGGTCTTATATAGGCCCAGAACTGATTTCAATGGCCCAGGGCCTTGGTATACTTAGGATATAGCCAAAGGTTGGCTGTTTCGGGCCAACGAAGCTCATCTGGAGTTCCCTTTCTTGCATACGGTCCGGAGAAAGTCCCCTGACAATGGATCTATGTCAAGTTAAGTTTTCGGTCCGATCGGATTTACGGATCGACCGTGGAGTACCAGTTTCAATTCGACGGTCATCGTCACTCGATCAGGGCCATAAGTATACTAACCTGTGCAGAGAAATTTCTCTGATCCAATGGTGTATTTGGGTCAGATTCTGATGGTCAGAAACCTTAAATTTGGCCTGTAAGCGAACGGCCCAATTCACTTAAATCTGAGTTCGTTTTCTAAAGATATTCGCGTTTCTCACACACTTCGCTCTGGGTCCAAGTTGTGCATTTCTGGATACTATTAGGATTTGATTTTCGAGATGGTCGTCAAGTCCAGTAGAGCGGTCATAACCGTATAGTTCCTCTGTTATTAGACTTTCGACGAGCGGTCCAGGTCCAAAACAAAGTTTCAAGCTGCTCTTGAGAGCAATTGGGTTTTGAGATTGATCCTGCGTTTTTAGGTAATGTAACTTTAGCGATTCTACTAGTTTTGGGTCTTACAAATCGTATAGAAAGCGGTTCAAGCTAATCTACCGATTAATTCAGTTTAGCACTTAATTAATTTTCATCTAATTCTTAAAGCATTTGGTCCTTAGTGATTTCTATCTGAGGTGGTATTTGGGTCTTTGTACAAATTTTTCCGAGATGTTACAATCTTCCCCCCTTAAAGAAAAATTTCATCATCGAAATTATTACCTTTTCGTACTCCTCGAGAATCTGAGGGTAGTTCTTGCGGACCTCGGCTTCTGTTTCCCAAGTAGCCTCTTCCTCAGTATGATGTGTCCATAGTACCTTCACCAACGGGATAACCTTACTGCACAACACCTGCTCCTTCCTGTCTAGGATACGCATTGGTCGCAGTACATAAGTAGCATCCTCACTCAACTGTCCTGCTCTCATTTGATAATGTGGGAAGGGTCAGGAACGTATTTCTTTAGCATAGATATGTGAAATATGTTGTGCACGCCTACGAGTGGTGTGGGCAAAGCAAGGCGGTATGCAACCATAACCACTCGGTCTAGTATCTGGAATGGTCCAATGAATCTCGGCATGAGCTTTCCCTTCTTTCCAAACCGAAGGACTCCCTTCATGGAGGAAACTTTCAGGAACACATGGTCCTCAACCTCAAACTCTAGTGGTCGCCGCCTCGTATCAGCATAACTCTTCTGTCTGCTCTGTGTCGCAAGAAGTTGACGCTTGATAATGTCGATCTTCTCTGAGGTCGCCTACACTAACTCAGGGCCAATCAAACTCTTCTCGCCAACCTCTGCCCAGCAATGACGTGCTCTACAGGGGTGCCCATATAGTGCTTCGTAGGGGGCCATGCCAATAGTTGCTTGGAAAGTATTGTTATAGGCGAACTCCGCATAAGGGAGACAATTATCCTAACTATCCTTGAAATCAAGCACACAAGCTCGCAGCATATCTTCCAACACTTGATTTACTCGTTCCATCTACCCGTCAGTCTATGGGTGGAACGTGGTACTAAACTTCAGTTTCACACCCATTGCTTCCTGGATATGAGTCCAGAAGATAGATGTAAATCGCGTGTATTAGTCCGACATGATCTCCATAGGAATTCCATGCAGACGTACTTTCTCCTTGATGTACTACCTGGCTAAATTGTCTGCTGAGTTTAAGACTCTAATAAGGAGAAAATGAGCCGATTTCGTCAACCGGTCCATGATCACCCAAATGAAGTCATGTCCCTTCCTCGTCTTCGGTAACCCTGAGATGAAATCCATAGGGATGAAATCCCATTTTCATTCAACTATGGGCATGGTGTAACATCCTGAATTTTTGCCAACCTGGGATTAGACGTCCTTAGGCAATGGGTCGCTCCTAACACCTTATTAACTTATCAGAACTCAATCCCAAAGTCTAAAACCGCTTTTGAACCCATTTCCTTCACAAATCCCACCCTTCACCACCTTGCTCTTTCAATCTTTCTAAGTACTTTCATCCTAAACACTAACTTAAACTAGCTAAGTAGTATAACTTGGATCACTTTATATACAAACTACAAAGGCCCAGGTACCACCTCAGACAAAAATTACTCAGGACTAAATCCTTTAGAAATTAGGCGAGAATTAGCCAATGTGAAACTAGAATACCTGTGAAATTAGCACCATTCACTTTAAATACGATCTGCAAGACCCAAAACTTGTAAAATCATTGACGCTACATTACCCTAAAATCTAGGATCAATCTCATTACCCGTCTGCTCTTGGGAGCATCTCGAAACTTCGTATCAGATCTGGACCGCACATCGAAAGCCCGATTAACACAAAGTTAAGGAATTAGGACCGCCTTGCTGGGCTTGACAACCATCTTGGAAATCAAATCCAGACAGTATCCCACGGCTGTTTGCTTGAGTCCAGAGTGAGGGAGTGTGAAAACACTTGTTTTCTTTACAAAATAAATATCTTGAATCGTAATCTGGCACGTGTCGCTTGCGGATATTTTGTAAGCAAGCAGACCGTCAGAATCTGACCCAAATATACCCTCGGATCAGGAAAAATTTCATACACATATCCATGTACTCAGAATCTCTGATCGAGATCCGCTGACCGTTGAACTGAAATAAGTCCGCCTTTTGCGATCTGGAATCCCGACTGAAATGAAAGCCTAACTGAACGTAGATCCAGTGTCGATGAGCTTAAGTCCGACCTTTGGCTCAAGGAGGCCCTCTAGAAGTCCTCCGTTGAGCTGAAACAAGTCTACTTTGGTTATAACCTAAGTATACTTTGACCTGGAGTCTATTTCGGTGAGTTTTTAGGCTATATAAGGACCTTAAACCCTCTGTCTCACAGTCATACGAATTTGAGAGAAACCTTAGAGAGAGAGAGTGAGAAAAGAGAGAGAAAGAGTGAGAGAAGTGTGAGAAACCCCCTGCTACTGTTTCCTGATGCTACCCAAGCTTCGCCACTCCGTTCTTGTCGTTTTCCCGACGATATCGACTTCGTTTTGAGGTAAGAAACCCTAACCCTAATCTATTTTGGGGTGTGAAGGTTGTAGGTTATGAAATAGCTAACCTATTTCATTCTTTAGGCTACCAAACTGCCGAATATGGGAGCTTAGCAAACCTAGCTGATTCGTTGCGATTTTAGAGTATAAGGTGCGGACTTTAGGTGTATAGGTTATGGTTTTCAACACTTTCAATGTCAGATAATGATAGATTCATGATCTGCATGCAATTGCACATATACAAAGTGCTGTCTGTTTTCCGTTTCGATTAAAGATAAAGAATATGGAATTTTACATACTCTAGGTATCTGTAGAAAGTACCGTATACGTATAAATTTTGGAAATGTGTTTGCCATGATTATTTGCTGTATTAATATATTATATATGGATAAAATACTTGTTTGGCAAAAGGGTTCACCCTAATACATGTTTTTGCTAATATACACTATGTATGTTAAAATAATGTATTCTAAGTGTTTGTGAAAATGACCGAATGAGTATAGAATTCTCATTCGTGCTCGCCATGACTAATTGTCATGGATTTATGATTGTTGTATTGGCGATACCCCTTTGACGAAAGGATTTACACTAAATCACACCACAGCCAATATACACTACTTATATTAAAATGTGTGGCCCAAGTGTTTGTGGAAATGACTGAATGAATATGAAACTTGGATTCCTGCTTGCCATGACTATCTGTCGTGGGTGTATGCGTGTTATGATTGGGGTAACTCCCTAGTGAAAGGATTTGGCCTAATACCTATGTGATCAACATATGTCATGTATGTTAATGTATGTAGTCTAAAGTGTTTGTTGAAATGTCTGAATGAGTAGTAGTTAGTAAATTGTAATGTATAAGGATGTTGAGATATGATTCTTAACTCCTTTAACTATGTGTATGATTTCCTTGGGTAGCTGTGTGATTAGGAATTTAATATGTACAAACTCATGCTTGTGTTGTGCTTCATAACATGCTCAAATGATTGTATGATTTTATCTATGTGATGCATATGTTTAAATTCATGTTTACGTTGTATGATCCGTCATGGGTGATGGGGGAGTGGAGCAACGAGTGCGTGCAACAGCCCTGACAGCCCTAAACGGATAATATCAGACTTTGATTGTATGATTTGAAATCTTAATCCATTACTGCTTTAACTGTTCTGTAATTGATTGTGTTTGGGGCTATGATTATAGTCCAGGCAATTGGTAACGGGATTGAATTCGTGGCTGAGATTCATTTGCCACATGTGATGTGTTCGACGAACCCGAGTCGTACTTCGGTTGACGATAGTGGTTGGCCACAGGAAGTGCTTTTGCACTTCATATCGTTTAACTTGTTGTGCGCTCGAGCTAGCCGAGCTTGTCCAGTAACTCGATCTGTCTAATGTATGTTCATCATGTTTGGACGCTACTGCTTGAACCTAGGGTACCAAACTTACCAGTGAAATTCCTTTTAACCATGGTACCTCGATCCGCTAAGACTTATGAGCCGGGCATGGTGGTATGGGACACCGTGGTCGAGCTGTCGGCCTATGCTGGGGCCACGTGCCTCCCCGTAGTGACCAGTGAGCAACCAGACTCGTGAGCCGATTATGGTGGTATGAGACACTATATTCGAGCTGTCGACACCTACGGCGAGAGCCGAATACGGTGAGACCTGTATTCGTGCTGACGGGCGACGAGCCCTCCGTAGTGTCTTCGAGTATACTCTAAGGTCTGTGATTGGCGATGAGCCCTTCGCAGCAACTAGAGCATGAGTTGAGCCGAGTACGGTAAGACCTGTATTCGAGCTGACGGCCAGCGATTGAGTCGAGTACGGTGAGACCTATATTCAAGCTGACGGCCAGCATTTGAGCCGCATACGGTGAGATCTGTATCCGTACTGACGGGTGACGAGCCTTTTGTGATGCCTTCGCTATGCCTCTCAAACCATAATATCGTATGAGATTAACTAGGACTGACGACCCTAGAATGAATCATGTTTGGGAATGATATAAGGGAGGTACCTTAGTTTCCCAATACTGCTGTTTGAAATGGAATAATAACTACTCGGTAATCATGCTCATCATCGCACTGTATGTGCTTGGTAGATGTGGAGCACTGAGGGATGAACGCATTCGCGAACGTAAGATGGTGTCGTATGAGGGTGGTTTGGTAAGGGCATTCATCATGTCATTTCATACTTGCATTAATAAGAGTACTTAGGAGTGTTTGATTGTATTGCTTTATCATTACTGCTTGACTGAATTGATAACATGTTAACCTATGCTTTATTGTTCCACTGAGTTGGCTACTCACTCCCACGTTACGGGACGGTGTTCCGAACACCCACCAGACTTTGTCTGATTACAGATGGCAACGCTACTCTTGAGGCGGAGCCAGACTTTTATGAAGACAATGATGCTTGTTCGTATATGCTGTGTGCTGACAGCTTCAAGTGAGCCGTGTCTTGATCGACAGGATTACAGGGATGTTGACTAGATGACACTACACATTTGGTATAATTTAAATTGTACTTGTAATTCATTAACCTGGTGTTAGTGCTATTATATGATACCTCTTTGATTGTCAAATTTTGTGTGTCAAAACCTTGGTATGTTCTATGTGTGTGTTCTATGTTTAAGACAACCATGGACTCTTCAAGCGGCTTCAAGATATAAAGAAGAAGATATAAAGAAGAAGATATAAAGAAGAAGATACAAAGAAGTCACGGCATTCTTTATTGGTTATTCAAGTTCAAGATAAATGTTGGTGTCAAGTGTTTGGACGACTCTGACTTCAGGTTCAAGTGGTTGGACGACTCGTACTTCAGGCTTTAAGTACTAAAAGATTTATCATTCGTTGAATGAAGTAGAGTTCAATGTCCATACTTCATTATTCAGGTTTGATAGACCATAGTCACTGACCTTAGGGTAGGTCACTTTGGATACATTATCCAAATGTATTTAAACATGTGTTTGAGCTGCTCTTAGACTAGTCCTGGTTCTGGTTCGACCAGTCCTAGCACTGGCTCGACCTGTCTAAGAATTTCCTAGACCAGTCTTGGAATTGTTCAAATTTATCGGATTTCCTGGTTCGCTCACGACCAGTCTTGAAGTCTGCACGACCGGTCGTGGAACGGCCTCGACTCGAAGCTCGACCAGTCGTGGAGCCTCGGCTCAAACTCCAGCGACTAAATTCACTGTTGCTCGACCAGTCGAGAAGGGGTCTCGACCGGTCGTGGAGGACCTTCGACCAGTCGTGGACTGCCTACGACCAGTCGTACATCGGTTTTCCTGAATCCGCGCAGAAATTCAAAAATCTGTTTCTTCTAAGACCAGTCGTGGGAACTTCTAGACCAGTCGAAGACGAATTTCTGTAACTATAAATAGCACACGAATTTCAGAGTTTATTCATTGAAAATTCTATAAAAGCAAGGTTCCACTCTGAGATAAGTCGTGTTTAAATTTAAGCTAATTTGCGCTTCATTCTAATTCCTTTTGTTAGCTTTTTATATTTGATTTTATTCTAAATTCCAATCCTATTTGAAAAGGGGAAATCGTGTATTCCTTCTTCTTGGAATTAAAATCAAATAGAGCTAGCCCTTTGAGATTTCATTTAAAATCAATTAGAACTTAGAACCTCAATAATTTGAGTATTGGACATTGAACTATCATCTCTACTCTGATCGGTTCTTCCGGGCTATTGCAAAAGGATAAGATCCAGGTATTTTACAATTCCTGTAATTTCTGTTTTGGTTTTTTTTGAGATTTGCCAGAAAAATCTCTATGTGTATGGTTATCTGAGGAGAGCCAGAAAACTCAGATTGAGGTTTTTTTTTAATTGTGTAAGCCCAAGTGACAAAGACACAATTGTGAAGGTTTTTGGTAAACCTGTGAAAACCAGTTTTATTAGAGAACGCTAATATCCCCTGTGTGAGGATATTAGGAGTGGAGTAGCATTCTGTGTGGCTGTTTGAGAACAGTTGGTGAACACACAGGCGAACCACTATAACTTCTTGTCTTGTGGATTGAATGTTTTCTTTTATCATTCAGTTCTATTTTCCTTGTGGATGTGAATGTTGTAACAGTTTGAAATTACAAGCAAGTGTGGGAATGTTGTAATAATTTAGTGATTTATTTCTACAATTTATTTCCAGCAATTCTTTTTATTGATTCAAGCTTTAAATTCCAAATTGTTCCAGCAAGGTTGCCCTGCCATTTTTATGGTGTATGGTTGTCCCTAGAACAAGACATTTGTAAATTCAATTTATTCAGTGCAGTTTGTATTTGTTTCTTTATTCCTCTTTGATTTGTGTATTTGATACAAAGACATTTCTAGACATAAGGTTGTCCTACCATAAACACTGAGTTTTTGGTGAAAGGTTGTCCTTAGAACAACGTTTGTATCAACCACTCAATTTCAATTGTTTGAGGTTGTATTTCATTTCTGCATTACAATTTATTTAATTAGTTCATTGGCTATCATATTTCGTTAATTCCGCTATTATAAGTTTTTATTTGGCATTGTCCTATTCACCCCCCCTCTAGGACATTTAGCTTGGCCATTTCAAGTGGTATCAGAGCCTAATAGCTCGCTTTTAATTCTTTGTATTTGGATTTATTTCCTGAGCTAACGATCTAAGCTATATTTAATAATGTCAAATTTTGATAGCCTCTCAGTCACTAGGCCTCCACCATTTGATGGCTCCAACTATGCTTATTGGAAAGCCAGAATGAGGATCTTCCTCAAATCAATGGATGAGAGTGTGTGGCAAGCCACAGTGATTGAATGGAAGCCTCCTGCCATGGAAGTTACTGGAATTGATGGTTCTAAATCTATGAAAATTACACCATACCATCAATGGACCACTCTTCAGAAAAGTGAGAGTAGTGCTAATGCTAAAGCACTTAATGCAATTACTTGCGCACTATCACCGGATGAGTTCAAAAGAATCATATCCTGTGATACTGCAAAGCAAGCTTGGGATATTTTAGAAATGACACATGAGGGTACATCGATTGTCAAAAAATCTAAAGTCCAACTCCTCACAACTAAATTTGAAGAAATTCACAAGGAGGAAAATGAAATGTTTATGGACTTCTATACTAGATTAAATGACATTGTAAACTCAATGTGGGGTCTTGGTGATAAAATCCCAGAAAATAAAGTGTGTGCAAAAATTCTACGCTCTCTTCCTGAACGGTTCAATTCTAAAGTAACCGCAATCCAAGAACTTCGTGACACGGACAAAATGAAGGTGGAAGAACTAGTTGGGTCTCTACAAACTTATGAATTAAATTTTAAAGTTCCTAAAGGAAAATCAATTGCTTTGAAATCTTCCAAAAATACGGTAGAAGATAAATCCGATTCTGAAGATGACTTAGCTCTTATTGCAAAAAGATTTTACAAAATTTTTAAAAGTAAGAAAAGAGTTGATTTTCAAAAATCAAATGATAAAAAGAAGTTTAGATCTAAAACTCGAAAATCTTTGAAAGACAGTCAATGTTACAACTGTCATGAGTATGGGCATCTAGCAAACAAATGTCCTAATAAGGAAAAATCCAAAAAGAAAGGTATGTTGGCTACATGGGATGAATCATCTGACTCTGAAGTTTCTTCTGAATCAGAAGATTCCGAAACCGAGTCGGGCAATGAAGTAAAAGCCCTTATGACTCTAGCTAAGTTTACCTTCTCTGATCACGATGATTCTACTAGTGAAGAAAATTTGGATAATGACCATGAGAATGAAGAAGATCTTCAAGATGCTTACAATGCCTTATACAAAGAGAGTTGTAAAATTGCTGTGAAGCTTAAACTTCAAAGAGAAAAATTTTCTAAACTTAGAGATTGTTTTGACTTGCTTGTTTTAGAAAAATCTCAAATATCAGATTATTTTGAAAAATCAAAAAGCGATTTAGAATTTAAAAACTCTCTGATTGTTGATTTAAAATCTGAAATTGAGAGACTAAAAAATGAAGTGTCTTCTCTTCTGAATTCAAAGGAAACTTGGAGGTATACCCAAGGTGATTCTAAATTAGAAAAACTTCTATCCGGTTCAAAAAAATGTGGTGATAGATCCGGGTTGGGGTATGATAAAACAATACCTCATAAACAGAAGAATTCTCCACCTAAATTTGTGAAAGGAGAATCCTCTAATTCCAAAAAGAAAAACACTTCACAAGGTTTTGTCAAAACAACAAAAAATTTTCAAAAACATAAAAACAACTATGTCAACTTCAAAAGTCAAATGAAAAATCCTTTAGCTGAAAAAATAGTTGATTTACTCAAGGAACTTTTAAAATCTAACTCTGTAAGTCATTCTTTCAAATATAAACAAAAGAAGACCAACTATGTTCCTAAACCTAAAACTGTTATGAAATGGGTTCCTAAAGTTGACTGCTTGGTTGCTCACACTGCTTTCAAAGCAACTAGCCTTTCAAAGTGGTACCTAGACAGTGGTTGCTCCAGGCATATGACTGGTGACAAAGCTCTCTTCACCGATCTACAAGATATGACTGATGGGTCAGTCACATTTGGTGATGGTAGCAATTGCAAAATTATTGGCCAAGGTACGGTTCAACTCCATAATCTACCCTTATTTAAGAATGTTTTATATGTTGAAGGTTTAAAACACAATTTGTTAAGCATATCTCAAATATGCGATAACAATCATAGTGTGAAGTTTTCCAATCAAGGTTGTGAGATTATAGACAAAAAGGGATCTGTGATATTAACTGGTCTCAGAACTTCTGAAAACTGCTATATAGTGAGAAATGACAGCTCATCTAACCAAATGTGTTACATGGTCCATACCAATGAAACTGAATTATGGCATAAACGTCTTGGACATGTACACTACCGGAACTTATATAGATTGAGCAAAGAAGAACTAATAAGAGGTCTACCAAAGATTCAAAAAATAGATAAAATATGTGGTGAATGCCAGTATGGTAAACAAACTAGGAGATCTCACAAAAAGGTGAACTCAAATACTACATCAAGACCACTCGAACTTCTCCACATGGATCTAATAGGACCAACTAGAACGGAAAGTCGAGGAGGTAAAAAATATATTCTGGTTATTGTAGACGATTACACCAGATTCACTTGGGTTTCATTTTTAAAGGACAAATCAGAATCCCTTGATGAAGTAAAAAAGATAATCAAACGGATCCAAACTGAAAAATGTTCTCATGTGAGTAAGATCCGAAGTGATCATGGATCCGAATTTGAAAATAGCTGTTTTGAGAAATTCTGTAATGATCATGGAATATCACATGAATTCTCTGCACCTAAAACTCCACAACAAAATGGCATTGTGGAAAGAAAAAATAGAGTTCTTCAAGAAATGGGAACTGTTATGCTAAATAGCATGAAGGTTTCTAAGAATTTATGGGCTGAGGCGATTAATACTGCTTGCTATATTATTAATCGTGTTTATACTTGCAAATCAAATAATAAAACGCCCTACGAAATGTGGTTTGACAAAAAACCTACAGTCAAATATTTTCGCGTTTTTGGCAGTAAGTGTTATATTTTACGTGACCGGGAAAACTTGGGAAAATTTGATACAAAAAGTGATGAAGGATTATTCTTAGGATATTCATTAAACAGTCATGCATATCGTGTACTGAACAAAAGAACTGGAGTTATTCAAGAGTCAATCAATGTGGTCATAGATGATCACTTAAATACTTCAGCCCCTAGTTCAGATAATGATGAAGTTCTTATAATTGAAAAACCAGAAACTTCATCAAGTGAATCTAATCATGATGTGAGGACTGTCAAAGATCATCCAACTACACAAATCCTTGGAAATCCTCTCACAGGTGTACGCACTCGTAGACAATTAGAAGATTTTTGTAATTACGTGTGTTTCACCTCTCAGATAGAACCGGTTAATGTAAAGGAAGCTCTTTCTGATGAAAACTGGATAGTTGCGATGCAGGAAGAACTTAATCAATTTGTTCGTAACGATGTCTGGTATCTTGTTCCAAGACCAAAAGATAAACATATTATTGGAACTAAATGGATTTTCAAAAATAAGTCTGATGAATTGGGAAATATTATTCGAAACAAGGCAAGACTGGTTGTGCAAGGATACACTCAAATTGAAGGTATCGATTTTGAGGAAACTTTCGCTCCAGTTGCACGCCTTGAATCAATCAGATTATTTATATCCATTGCATGTTTTAGAAAGTTTAAGATTTATCAAATGGATGTAAAGAGTGCTTTTCTTAATGGTGATTTACATGAAGAGGTTTATGTTGAACAACCTACAGGGTTTGAAGATCCTAAACTATATCGAAGCATGATTGGTAGTTTACTGTATTTAACAGCAAGTAGACCTGATATTGCTTTTAGTGTTGGAATTTGTGCTAGATATCAGTCTAATCCTAAAGAATCTCATTTGACTGCTGTTAAACGCATTATTCGTTATGTTGCAAGTTCAGTTAATCTGGGTCTTTGGTATCCCTTTGATACTAGTGTGCAATTGGCTGGGTTCTCGGATGCTGATTGGGCTGGTAATATGGATGCACCTTGGTCTGTCAATGGTACTGTTCTCAAGACCAGGTGGCTGTTGCCCAGATATAGAGTTCTTCATCGTATTTTTACATCTAATGTGTATCCTAGGGCTGGTAACAAAACTGAATTGACTCTTCTGATGGTTCGTATCCTGTACTCAATCGTTAGTGGTGCCAATGTTTGCTTACCTTCATTGATCTGTTATTCTATTATTCAGTTTCGGTCTCAGCCAGGTCATGGTGACATTCCATTTGGATATTTGTTAAATGTCTTAGCTACTCACATGTTGGTCACTATGCCTGTTGGTGAAGCTCCTATCCATCACCTTATTTTCAACAACACCAATATAAACAAAATGAAGTTGAGATTGGCCGCTGGTCAAGTTGATAATGACGAGGGTGGTGGAGCTGCTGGAGTTGGAGATGCGAATGAAGGAGATGATCTTCCTAATGAGGATATCAACATGGATGATCTTTTTGATGATATTGAGTCTGCATCTGAAGATGATCCAGATTTTGTTCCTTCTGATTTCGATGCACGTCTAAGTGCATTAGAAGAAAAGGTGAAAAATATGCATGTTGGCCATAATGCACAATTTAAGAAAATGCATAAGTATTTGAGGCGCTTACAAAAAGGCCTTCATCATATTGATCCTACCATTCCTGCTCCTTTTTCAGGGTCTGATTAAATGTTTATTAAATGAAGTTTGAACTGATTTCACTTTGGATTTTTCTTGGAACTGTTTAACTTATAACTGTGACTTTGGTATGTAATATCTTCTCCTAAATCTTTTATGCACTCATTTGTCTTCCTGAGCTTATATGATCTTCCTTTGTCATATTTTTGACAAAAAGGGGGAGAATAGTACATATATTCTGTGGTATTTATGTTGTTGATGGTGTTTGCATCAATCCTTAATTCCTTAAATGGGGAGTCTTATTGAGGGGGAGTAATTCAACATCTCTCATAGTAATTCAACATCTCTCATATTGTATATGGTTGTCATGTGTTGACACATCTAATTCATGATTCATGATTCCTCTATTGTGTTTTTATATATATGTTTTGTCACAAATTTGCCAAAGGGGGAGATTGTTAGTGCTATTATATGATACCTCTTTGATTGTCAAATTTTGTGTGTCAAAACCTTGGTATGTTCTATGTGTGTGTTCTATGTTTAAGACAACCATGGACTCTTCAAGCGGCTTCAAGATATAAAGAAGAAGATATAAAGAAGAAGATATAAAGAAGAAGATACAAAGAAGTCACGGCATTCTTTATTGGTTATTCAAGTTCAAGATAAATGTTGGTGTCAAGTGTTTGGACGACTCTGACTTCAGGTTCAAGTGGTTGGACGACTCGTACTTCAGGCTTTAAGTACTAAAAGATTTATCATTCGTTGAATGAAGTAGAGTTCAATGTCCATACTTCATTATTCAGGTTTGATAGACCATAGTCACTGACCTTAGGGTAGGTCACTTTGGATACATTATCCAAATGTATTTAAACATGTGTTTGAGCTGCTCTTAGACTAGTCCTGGTTCTGGTTCGACCAGTCCTAGCACTGGCTCGACCTGTCTAAGAATTTCCTAGACCAGTCTTGGAATTGTTCAAATTTATCGGATTTCCTGGTTCGCTCACGACCAGTCTTGAAGTCTGCACGACCGGTCGTGGAACGGCCTCGACTCGAAGCTCGACCAGTCGTGGAGCCTCGGCTCAAACTCCAGCGACTAAATTCACTGTTGCTCGACCAGTCGAGAAGGGGTCTCGACCGGTCGTGGAGGACCTTCGACCAGTCGTGGACTGCCTACGACCAGTCGTACATCGGTTTTCCTGAATCCGCGCAGAAATTCAAAAATCTGTTTCTTCTAAGACCAGTCGTGGGAACTTCTAGACCAGTCGAAGACGAATTTCTGTAACTATAAATAGCACACGAATTTCAGAGTTTATTCATTGAAAATTCTATAAAAGCAAGGTTCCACTCTGAGATAAGTCGTGTTTAAATTTAAGCTAATTTGCGCTTCATTCTAATTCCTTTTGTTAGCTTTTTATATTTGATTTTATTCTAAATTCCAATCCTATTTGAAAAGGGGAAATCGTGTATTCCTTCTTCTTGGAATTAAAATCAAATAGAGCTAGCCCTTTGAGATTTCATTTAAAATCAATTAGAACTTAGAACCTCAATAATTTGAGTATTGGACATTGAACTATCATCTCTACTCTGATCGGTTCTTCCGGGCTATTGCAAAAGGATAAGATCCAGGTATTTTACAATTCCTGTAATTTCTGTTTTGGTTTTTTTTGAGATTTGCCAGAAAAATCTCTATGTGTATGGTTATCTGAGGAGAGCCAGAAAACTCAGATTGAGGTTTTTTTTAATTGTGTAAGCCCAAGTGACAAAGACACAATTGTGAAGGTTTTTGGTAAACCTGTGAAAACCAGTTTTATTAGAGAACGCTAATATCCCCTGTGTGAGGATATTAGGAGTGGAGTAGCATTCTGTGTGGCTGTTTGAGAACAGTTGGTGAACACACAGGCGAACCACTATAACTTCTTGTCTTGTGGATTGAATGTTTTCTTTTATCATTCAGTTCTATTTTCCTTGTGGATGTGAATGTTGTAACAGTTTGAAATTACAAGCAAGTGTGGGAATGTTGTAATAATTTAGTGATTTATTTCTACAATTTATTTCCAGCAATTCTTTTTATTGATTCAAGCTTTAAATTCCAAATTGTTCCAGCAAGGTTGCCCTGCCATTTTTATGGTGTATGGTTGTCCCTAGAACAAGACATTTGTAAATTCAATTTATTCAGTGCAGTTTGTATTTGTTTCTTTATTCCTCTTTGATTTGTGTATTTGATACAAAGACATTTCTAGACATAAGGTTGTCCTACCATAAACACTGAGTTTTTGGTGAAAGGTTGTCCTTAGAACAACGTTTGTATCAACCACTCAATTTCAATTGTTTGAGGTTGTATTTCATTTCTGCATTACAATTTATTTAATTAGTTCATTGGCTATCATATTTCGTTAATTCCGCTATTATAAGTTTTTATTTGGCATTGTCCTATTCACCCCCCCTCTAGGACATTTAGCTTGGCCATTTCACCTGGTAACATTATCACACTTGTAACGCCCTGAAATTCGGGGGTCGAGTATGAACTCAACACCCGAGTTCCAACGCATCACTTATGCAACATACACAATGCTGGTTAAATGTTGTCTGAGTTAGCGCAATAAACATGAATGAGATTAAACCAAAACAGTAATTCATACTCCAGTTCAATTGTATATATAAGCAAGCGAAAGACTGAAACTTTATATTTAAGTATGTAAAGTAACAAAATTTTTTGAACTCCAGAGTATGAGTACTAGCTGAGCACCAATATACATGTATTGTTTTTAAGTCAAAACCCAAAATACAATCCTCAAAAGAGGCCCTGAGAATCCCGCGATGCAGCCGGCCTAAGCGAAGCCGTCAGAGTATTGCATGAAGGAGAACTCCTCCTGGTCCTCATCAAAGTCGGGCTCTGGCTCCAGAACCAAGGCGCCCTTTATACCTGCGACAGAGTCTGGTGGGTGTTGCAAACACCGTCCCGTAACGTGGGAGTGAGTAGCTAACTCAGTGGAACAATAAAGCATAAGTTAACATGTTATCAAATCAACCAAGCAGTAATGATAAAGCAGTACAAATCAAGCATTTCTAACTACTCTTGTTAAGTGCAAAATGATATGACATGATGCTGTATGCCCTTGCCAAACCACCCTCAAGCGACATCATCTTACGTTCGCGAATGCTTACTCCCTCAGTGCGCCACATCTACAAAGCACATGCGGTGCGATGATGCCCATGATTACCAAGTTTTTATTAGTCCATTTTAATCAGCAGAATTGGGAAACTAAGGTACCTCCCTTGTATCATTCCCAACATGATCCATTCTAGGGTCGTCAATCCTAGTTATTCTCATACGATATTATGGTTTGAGAGGCGTAGTGAAGGCATCGCAAAAGGCTCGTCACCCGTCAGCGCGGATACAGATCTCACCGTATGCGGCTCAATTGCTGGCCGTCAGCTCGAGTACAGGTCTCACCGTACTCGGCTCAATCACTAGCCGTCAGCTCAAGTACAGGTGTCACCCTACTCGGCTCAACTCACACTCTAGTTGCTGTGAAAGACTCGTCGCCAATCACAGACCCTTGGAGTGTACTCGATGATACTACGGAGGACTCGTCGCCCGTCAGCACGAGCACAGATCTCACCGTACTCGGCTCTCGCCGAAGTATCGACAGCTCGAATACAGTGTCCCATACCACAGTATTCGGCTCACGAGTTAGTTGCGCAATGGTCACTACGGGGAGGCACATGGCCCCAGCGTAGGCCGACAGCTCGACCACGGTGTACCATACCACCATGCCCGGCTCATGCGACTTAGCGGATCTAGGTACCATGGTTAAACGGGGATCGCCACTGGTAAGTTTGGTACCCTAGGTTCAAGCAGTAGCGACCAAATAGGGTGAACACACAAGTACATTTTGGTTTACTTGACGAGCCTGACTAGCTCGAGCGCACCACAAGTTGAGCGCACCGCAAAAGCACTCCGTGTGGCCAACCACTATCGCCAACCGAAGTACGACTCGGGTTCGCCAGACACGTCCTTTGTGGCGACATGAATCTCAGCCACAATCGCAAGTCTGGTACCGATGTTTGGACTATATACATAGTCCCAAACTCAAACAGTTTTCATTAATAGCATGTGAAGTGAAGCATGATAAACAAGCAATACAAGCATGTTAGTAGGCATGTTATAAAGCGTGAAGTAAAACATGAAGTAAAGCATGTTGCAATGCATGTTGTAAAGCATGTTGTAAGGCATGTGATAAAACACTATCCCCATAGGGATACAATTGTGTGCGCATTACAAGTGAGTGGTTACGGTGAACCACCGCATGGAGGGGGGTCCTACATGTCTCTAAGGGAGTCAGAAATCCCATATCAGCGCCTATCTAAGGCACTAGTACATACACATGTACACATACAAGCACTTGCACAAACACTTAGAATACACTATTCCAACATACATGACGTATGTTAGCCAAGTTCGTGTTAGGGCTGTCCCTTCGCCACGAGAGTATTTTTTCCGTGTATATCGTAATCATACAGCAAATAATCATTACAATTACATTTTCAAAATCCGCACGTATGCGGAATTTATAAAATACGCAATTTCAACATACATGACATTTACACATGAACATGTATTTTTGATTCCTTTCGCCAAACTAGCATTTTATCCACATATGATATAATCAAACATTAAATAAACATGTCAAACATTTTCTCAAGAAAAATACGTATACGGTATTTCTACGTATATCTAGAGTATGTGAAATTCCATATTCTTTATCGCTAATCGAAACAGGAAACGGAAAGCACTTTGTACATGTGCATTTGCATGCAGATCATGAATCTATCATTATCTGACATTGAAAGCGTTGAAAACGTAACTTATACGCTTAAAGTCCTCACCTCAGCCCTTGGAATTCCAACGAATCAGCAAGGGTGTTGGAGCTTCCGTATACGGGAGTTTCCTAGCCTAAAGAGCGGAACCGATTAGCCTTTGCATAACCTACCACTATTCAACCTCAAATCAGACCTAGGGTTAGGGTTTCTTACCTTCAAATGGGATGGACAACGCCGGGAAAACCCCTGGAATAAGGCGGTGTAGGCCGTGGGATGAGTGGAAGCAGCAGGAGGAAGATCGGCTTCGATCTCCAAGCTTTTCTCTCTCTTTTCTCTCTCTCTCTCTAAGGGTTTGCCCCCAAATTCGTATGGCTGTGAGAGGGGCTGTTCTAAGCCCCTTTTATAGCCAAGAACATGTCCAAAACAGACTCAGGTTCAAGGGTGGCTGCATATATAGGCAGTTCGCCACTTTTCAAGCTCAAAAGGTATGTTCTGGTGGCCCTCCTTGAGCCAAACGTCAGACTTAAGCTCACCATCTATGGATCCACGTGGGATTTCGTTTTCGACTCGATCGGATTCCCAGATCGCACGTGGCGGACCACTTTCAGTTCAACGGTCAGTGGGCCACGATCAGAAATTCTGAGTACATGTAAATGTTCCTGAAATTTTTCTTAATCCGAGGGTGTAATTTGGTCTGATTCCGACGGTCAGGTTGCTTAATACTGACGCGCAACCGAATGATGCCAGATCACTATTCCAGATATTTTTATTTGGATGGGAATAGTGTTTTTCACACTCCCTCGCTTCCGGAGTGAAAAGAATGGCCGTGGGACATCGGAATCATCTGATTTTTGAGATGATTGTCAAGCCCAGTGGGGCGGTCCTGGTTCCTTAGCTTCGTGTTAATCGGACTCCCGATGTGCGATCTAGATCCAATACGAAGTTTCGTTTCATTCCCGAGAGCAGCCGGGAAATGAGTTTGGCTCTAGACTTTAGGGTAACCTAGAGTCACTAATTTTGCAAGTTTTGGGTCTTGCAGAACGTATTTAAAGCGATCCCAACGGATTTCATGGCTAACCGAGTTTAGTACTTAGATAACTTTGTTAAATTTCTAAGGGATTTAATCCTACGTGATTTCTGGTCGAGGTGGTACTCGACCCAAATGTACGGAAATTTACAAGTCGTTACAATCTACCCCCCTTAAACAAAAAATTTCGTCCTCGAAATTTATACCTTTTCGTAGTCCTCGAGAATCTGAGGATAGTTCTTTCTGACCTCGGCCTCAGTCTCCCAGGTAGCTTCTTCCTCGGAATGATGTGTCCAAAGCACCTTCACGAGTGGGATGACCTTGCTACGTAGTACCTGCTCCTTCCTATCAAGGATACGCGTCGGGCGCAGCTCGTACGTAGCATCCTCACTCAACTGTACCTGCTCCCATCTGATGATATGCGTAGGATCAGGAACGTACTTCTTCAGCATAGAGACATGAAATACGTTGTGTACAGAAGCAAGCGGTGTAGGCAAGGCGAGACGATACGCCACATCACCCACTCGATCCATTATCTGAAATGGACCGATAAACCTCGGTGTGAGCTTCCCCTTCTTTCCGAACCGAAGGACTCCCTTCATAGGGGAAACTCGAAGGAACACATGATCCCCGACCTCGAACTCCAGCGGTCGCCGCCTCGTATCGGCGTAACTCTTCTGCCTGCTCTGCGCTGTGAGTAATCGACGCCTGATAATATCTATCTTCTCTGTAGTCGTCTGGACCAACTCCGGGCCAATCAGGCTACGCTCGCCAACCTCTGCCCAACAGTGCGGTGCCCTACAAGGTCGACCATATAAGGCCTCATATGGTGACATGCCAATAGTCGCCTGGAAGCTGTTGTTGTAGGCGAACTCTGCGTACGGAAGACAGTCATCCCAGCTGTCCTTGAAGTCCAACACACATGCTCGCAACATATCCTCCAGAATCTGATTTACCCGCTCTGTCTGCCCATCAGTCTGAGGATGAAACGCTGTACTGAACTTCAACTTCACACCCATCGCCTCCTGGATACGAGTCCAGAAGATGGATGTGAACCGCGTGTCTCTGTCCGACACGATCTCTAAGGGAACTCCATGCAGACGGACGATCTCTCTGATGTACAGTCTAGCCAGCTCGTCTGTAGAGTTCGTAACTCTGATAGGGAGGAAATGGGCCGATTTGGTCAACCGGTCCACAATCACCCAAATAGAATCGTGTCCCTTCCTCGTCTTCGGTAGCCCTGATATGAAGTCCATGGAGATGAAGTCCCACTTCCACTCCGCTATAGGCATGGGCTGCAGTAGTCCAGGAGGTCGGCGATGTTCTGCCTTGACCTGCTGGCACGTCAGACACCGAGATACATACTTAGCAATGTGGGCCTTCATGTTATCCCACCAATAAGTCCGTCTCATATCCTGATACATCTTCGTGCTACCAGGATGCATCGCAAGCTTCGAGTTATGGGCAGACTCGAGAAGCTCGCGTCTCAAGTCAGCCACATCAGGAACACATAGGCGGCCACGGAATCGTAAACCCCCATCAGAACCAACTCTCCACTCGGAGTCCACGGCGTCGCTAGCCTGCTCTCGAAGCTCAGACAGCCGTAAATCGCCCTCTTGGGCCGCAACAATCCTGTCGTCAATAAGTGGCCGCACCCGAACGTGCGCAACACACTCAAAAGGCTCCTCGACAGTGAGTCTCTGCTCGAAGTCGCGCACAAACTCCATCATGTCCCACTCTGCTATCATCAGCGGTGCCGCAAATGCAATCGCCTTCTTGCGGCTCAACGCGTCTGCCACAAGGTTCGCCTTGCCAGGATGGTAGGAAACCTCGAACTTGAAGTCCTTCAAGGTCTCCATCCATCGGCGCTGTCTCATATTCAAATCCCGCTGTGTGAATATGTATTTAAGGCTCTTGTGGTTGCAGAAAAGCTCGAACTCCTCTTCGTAGAGGTAATGTCTCCAGAGCTTCAATGCAAAGATGACAGCTGCCAACTCCAGGTCATGCGTAGGGTAATTCTCCTCGTGCTTCCTTAATTGTCTCGAGGCATACGAAATCACCCTATCCTTCTGCATCAACACACAACCCAAACCAACGCGAGACGCGTTAGTATATACTGTATATTTCATCCATTGCTCTGGCAATACTAGCACAGGGGCGAACGTCAACTTGTCCTTCAGCTCCTTAAAAGCTGCCTCCGCCTTCTCATTCCAGGCGAACTTCAGGTCCTTCCGAGTCAACTGCGACAATGGCCTGGCGATCTTCGAGAAATCCCGAATGAAACGTCTGTAATACCCAGCCAGACCAAGGAAACTCCTCACCTCAGTAACCGACTCAGGCTGCTGCCAATCCTGAACCTCGGCTACCTTAGCAAGGTCCACTGCTATCCCATCCTTGGACACAACATGTCCCAGGAACTTGACTTCCTCCTGCCAGAAGTCGCACTTCTTGTATTGCGCAAACAACTGGTTCTTCTCCAACGTACCCAACACTGCTCGCAGGTGCTCCTCGTGCTCCTCTCGACTCGTGGAGTATATCAAGATATCATCGATAAAGACGATGACGAATCGGTAAAGGAAGGGCCGAAATACCCGTTCATCAGATCCATGAACACGGCTGGTGCGTTCGTCAGACCGAACGACATCACCAAGAACTCATAGTGCCCGAAGCACGTCCTGAAGGCTGTCTTCTGCACGTCCTGAAGGCTGTCTTCTCACGTCCTCCTCTCTCACGCGCAACTGGTGGTATCCTGACTGAAGGTCAATCTTCGAGAAATACTTCGCCCCCCTCAACTGATCAAACAGATCATCTATCCTGGGCAAAGGATACTTGTTCTTCACTGTGACCTGGTTCAACCTACGGTAATCAATACACAACCGTAGCGACCCGTCCTTCTTCTTCACGAACAACACAGGTGCTCCCCAAGGAGACACACTAGGTCGAATAAAGCCTTTCTCTACAAGTTCGTCAATCTGTTTCCGCAGCTCCTCCATCTCGCATGGAGGCATACGATAGGTCGGCAACGAGATGGGCATCGCACCAGGCATAAGGTCAATCGTAAATCAATCTCGCGTCGAGGAGGTAAACCAGGGATAGTCTTAAAGACTCCAACAAACTCCCAAACGACCGGCGTACCCTCCAGTGTCGGACCATCAATCGGCACAAGTAATGCAGCATAACAATCAACTCGACAGGGCCAACTGACCTGCACTGAGAACGTGAAAGTTGTGCCGTCAGGTCCATAGGCAGTCACGATCCGAGCATCGCAATCTATCTCCGCCCTCATCTTGGCGAGCCAATCCATGCCAAGTATAACGTCGTAGTGCCATAGCGGAGCAACAATAAGGTCGACGAGCTCTGTGCTGCTACCCAAAACTATCGCGCAACCCTCGCATAATCGTGTGACATCCGAGAAGGTCCCGGTGGCCGTAGTGAGTCTCGTTCCCTTAGTGGGAACAGTATGCAAAGATAGGCGTTTCACCGCCCCACAAGAAATGATAGAGATAGTGGATCCAGTGTCCACCAGTAAAGAAACGGGAGTACCATGGATATAAGACGTACCCTCGAAAGCCGTCGGTGCCGATATCGACGTCTCTGGTGCCTCAGCAACAAGGGTATGTACACGAGCCTGCTGCTGGCGGTTCGGCTGAGGAGCCAGGGGTCGCTGTGGTGGCCTGAAGAACGGCACAGGAGGTCGGAATGAAGGATGTACAGGAGCGGTCTGTAGCGGCGGAACTGAAATGGCCTGTGGATAAGGGCGACCCAATCTCTGCGGTGACGCAAATCCGCTAGCCCTCATGCGCGAGAAGCAGCTCTCGGCAGGGTGTCCTGGTTTCCCACAAAACGTGCAGGTCACCAACGGGCTTCTCATGGGAACAACGGGCGCTGCGGCCCTGGGGGGAGAATCGGCCCGAGGCCTCTTGCCTAAGATAGGCCTGCTCTGTGTATCCTGTCGCGGTCTCGCAACCATAGTACCGCGTGATCGGGCCAAACGGTCCACATCCTGCTCGGCCGTCATAGACATGTGGACCAACGCCGCATAAGTAGGGATAGTGTGGCAGCATAGCTTCGACCGTATGTCAGGTCGCAAGCCCCCAGTAAATCGTCGCATCCTCATCTGCTCATTGACGAGGATGGTCGGGACAAAGCGGCCCAACTCAGTAAATCGGTGCTCATACTCCGTCACCGTCATGCCTCCCTGCCTGAGGCGCAGAAACTCGTACTCCCGCTCATGCCGATACGTCTGCGGGTAATACTTCTCATGGAACCGAGACTCGAAAGCCTCCCAGGTCCACACGAAGTCCACTGCGAGCGTGCGCAGCACGCTGTCCCACCATAAGCTGGCCTCCCTCTCAAACATAAAGGTAGCCAACTCAACCTGCTCTGCCTCGGAGCAATGTAACATCCGTAGCATCTTGGAGATGCGGTCCAGCCAAAACTCCGCCTCCTCGGGTCTGTGAGAACCCGCAAATGAAGGAGGCCTCAAGCGCTGAAATCGCTCGAGTAGACCACGCGTACCGACATCTCCAGTAGGAGGTGCGACGGGTGTAGGCAGAGGCGCATCCTCAAACCGAGCAGGAGGCTCAGAATCCTCCTCAGGATGCGCAGATGTCATAGGTGGAGTCACACTACCACCGTGGGACAAAGTCTCAGCAATAGTGGCCATAAGCTCCTGATGCTGCTGTTGCTGTATCTGCTGCTACTGCTGCTGTATCTGCTGCTGATGCATCATCATCATCAGCTGCTCAAATCTATCAGGCGGTGGAGCAGCCTGAGAATCATGCTGCGCAGCAGATGACGGCCGATACTGCTCACGGACCGGGGGCGTGTAAGGTGGCTGTCCACCGCTAGGACCAGCAGAAGGCTGATCAGATCCCAATCCTCGGTCCGCAGGACCGCCACTACCAGAAGGAGTCTGGTCCATAGAGCCGGTCAAATGTAGATGTGCCGTACTCCGCGTATACTGCCGCGGCATGCCCTATACAACATAGGGTAGATCATTTGTGAGATAAAGCACAACACACTTCATAAAGCACTTAAGCATTCCACACATCATCAATACAAAAGAGGCTGCATGCTTTTCATTCACCCAAAATTGGCAAAATACATGGACTACAGAGTTACATGAATCACGACAAAAAATTACATGATAGCCATTACATTCACTACATGAAAACACCCAAAACATGCTACTACCTACTACATCAATAACATGAAAACATAAACCGCCTATTGCGGTAACCAACACAAACAACAACACACAACACGTGGATGACTAAGCATCCGAAGTAGGCGGTGGAGGAGGAGCATTCTTATCCTGCGCACAGCACAGGATGGCCTTCAACGTACGGGACATCTTCTTGAAACTTCTCTTCATATAGGCTTCATTCTCTTCAAGCTTGGCTCGAACTTGACCAATCTCTTGCTGCAGGGCGGCTTGCCCTTCCTCAAGACGGGCAAATCGCGCATCAAAAGCATCCCGATCTACACCATGCTCCTGAGCCATAGGGGGTGAACTCTCCTCGGTGTCCTGAGCCTCAGATTCTTCTTCCTGTATGTCATCACCGCCTCCTCATCACTCTCCTCGCCGGCACTATCCGACTCATCTCCAGATTCGTCGAGTCGGGCTTGCCGCTGTTGAGGGCCGATCTTCATATTCTTGAGTGTCGCTTCACTTATGACTCGGACAGGCGCAAGATCCTCCATATTCAATCTGTAGCCTACATCACGAGCCATCCTGCAGATCAGACGGCCAAATGGGAGCGAAAGATCGTTCCTGACAGAACGAACAACATGCACTATCTGAGATAGGATAAAGGTGGGCAGGCATATGTCGTCCCCATGTCCCATCTTGTACAAGAAATCCACCATCAACCGAGTACATTCCGTGCGGTTACCCAACCGTGGGTACACGTTGTAGGTGAAAATGTGATGGAGTAAACGAAAGTCCTCGGCCATCTTCGTCGCCGCAATGCAATTTCCTCTCTTCCAAGTAACTCGGCGACCACAGAGATATCGCGTGCGGCGATCCCTTTCCCGCGCACTTCTGGAGAAGTTATCACTGGGGTGTACTTGACCACGCGGTAGCTTCGTGATCCGAGCCACTTCATCCACTGTAATCGTGCGTCTAATGCCCCTCACAGAAACAGTAAACTGAAGAGGCTCAACAGATGCGTCCACAATGTGAGCATAGAAAGCGCGAACCGTGTTCTCACATGCAGGCGACTCGCCATCAAACATAGAATTCCAACCGATGTCCACCAGGCGGTCCATCAGTGGGTGTAGCCCGAACATCCTTTCATCCACATGAGCTTCAAACACAACTTTGCGGCCCGCGAAGCGCCCATATTCCATGCCTATCGGGTAAGCATTTCTGGCGGGATGGTCAGGATCCAGGTCTCGCTTTGACCTAAACTCCCGCACGGTGCTTGTGCCGGCCCCAACATCGGATCTTCTTCGGGAATGGGCTGGTCTACTTGGGCCGGCATCATCGGCCGCGGTTTTCCTCTTTCCCATGAGAGATAGGATGGAGGAAAAAGAGAAAATGGTGGCCACCACACCAAGGAGGGCCATGGAAAATTGGCAAAATGGGGGAACAAGGGGCTGATCTCTTTGCTCCACCACAAACAACAATCCAATGGGTGTGGAAGGAGCACAAGAGGTAGGAAATGAAGAAGAAACAAGAAGGAAGTGGAATGGGTTAGTAACTTACCCGATTTTGAGCTCCAAGGAGGGATATGAGAGCTCCAACTTGAGAAAATGGAGAAAGGAGGAGGCTAGGGCTGTTGTGGAAGGTTGGGGTGTGTGTGTTATGGAAGAAAATGGAGGATTTGGAGGTTTGGAGGGATGGGTTTTGAGAAAAATCGGATTTGGGGGTGGAGGTGCTTGAAAAGAGGGGTGAAATGGGAAGAAGGGTGCTCCAGCCCCATTTATCCCAATTAAACCCCAATTTCGCACGTGCCACTGTGTAGGGGGTGCTGGACCGACCACCCCCATGGCCGGAAACCCACCGGAAAGCTGACCGGACCGCGGCCCGCCGCCCGAGCCGCGGCGCCGCCGCGGCCGGACTTGGCCGGAGCCGCGCCGCCGCGGTCTGGTCCAACTTGGCACATGCCCAGGGTGCCAAATGCACCCTGGTTTGGTCTAAACACTTAATAGATTAACGTGGGGGGCCCACGGACTCCGTTCGGCTCCAGAACGGTCAGTTTCCAGGAAATTCTGAACCAATCTGATTTTTCCTGATTTTTAACGTCTAAATTTTGGTGGATTGTGATCTTGACACGTCAATAGACGGTCATGGGGTGATTTGGAGTTCGTGCGTGCGGTCAGGATCGAGTACAAACTCGATCAACGCGTCCGTTTCTAATGAATTTCACCGAACGGTGAAACCGGGAGACCCTAGGACTGTTTCTAAAATTTTTGCGCACCCTCCTAAGTATAATGCGTCAGCGTACGTAGTGGGGACATAACTCAGGTCCGGTTTTAATCAAAATCATGCTCTGATACCAACTTGTAACGCCCTGAAATTCGGGGGTCGAGTATGAACTCAACACCCGAGTTCCAACGCATCACTTATGCAACATACACAATGCTGGTTAAATGTTGTCTGAGTTAGCGCAATAAACATGAATGAGATTAAACCAAAACAGTAATTCATACTCCAGTTCAATTGTATATAAAGCAAGCGGAAGACTGAAATTTATATTCAAGTATGTAAAGTAACAAAATTTTCTGAACTCCAGAGTATGAGTACTAGCTGAGCACCAATATACATGTATTGTTTTTAAGTCAAAACCCAAAATACAATCCTCAAAAGAGGCCCTGAGAATCCCGCGATGCAGCCGGCCTAAGCGAAGCCGTCAGAGTACTGCATGAAGGAGAACTCCTCCTGGTCCTCATCAAAGTCGGGCTCTGGCTCCTGAACCAAGGCGCCCTCTATACCTGCGACAGAGTCTGGTGGGTGTTGCAAACACCGTCCCGTAACGTGGGAGTGAGTAGCTAACTCAGTGGAACAATAAAGCATAAGTTAACATGTTATCAAATCAACCAAGCAGTAATGATAAAGCAGTACAAATCAAGCATTTCTAACTACTCTTGTTAAGTGCAAAATGATATGACATGATGCTGTATGCCCTTGCCAAACCACCCTCAAGCGACATCATCTTACGTTCGCGAATGCTTACTCCCTCAGTGCGCCACATCTACAAAGCACATGCGGTGCGATGATGCTCATGATTACCAAGTTTTTATTAGTCCATTTCAATCAGCAGTATTGGGAAACTAAGGTACCTCCCTTGTATCATTCCCAACATGATCCATTCTAGGGTCGTCAATCCTAGTTATTCTCATACGATATTATGGTTTGAGAAGCGTAGTGAAGGCATCGCAAAGGCTCGTCACCCGTCAGCGCGGATACAGATCTCACCGTATGCGGCTCAATTGCTGGCCGTCAGCTCGAGTACAGGTCTCACCGTACTCGGCTCAATCACTAGCCGTCAGCTCAAGTACAGGTCTCACCGTACTCGGCTCAACTCACACTCTAGTTGCTGTGAAAGACTCGTCGCCAATCACAGACCCTTGGAGTGTACTCGATGATACTACGGAGGACTCGTCGCCCGTCAGCACGAGCACAGATCTCACCGTACTCGGCTCTCGCCGAAGTATCGACAGCTCGAATACAGTGTCCCATACCACCGTATTCGGCTCACGAGTTAGTTGCGCAATGGTCACTACGGGGAGGCACATGGCCCCAGCGTAGGCCGACAGCTCGACCACGGTGTCCCATACCACCATGCCCGGCTCATGCGACTTAGCGGATCTAGGTACCATGGTTAAACGGGGATCGCCACTGGTAAGTTTGGTACCCTAGGTTCAAGCAGTAGCGACCAAACAGGGTGAACACACAAGTACATTTCGGTTTACTTGACGAGCCTGACTAGCTCGAGCGCACCACAAGTTGAGCGATATGGAGCGCAAAAGCACTCCGTGTGGCCAACCACTATCGCCAACCGAAGTACGACTCGGGTTCGCCAGACACGTCCTTTGTGGCGACATGAATCTCAGCCACAATCGCAAGTCTGGTACCGAATGTTTGGACTATATACATAGTCCCAAACTCAAACAGTTTTCATTAATAGCATGTGAAGTAAAGCATGATAAACAAGCAATACAAGCATGTTAGTAGGCATGTTATAAAGCATGAAGTAAAACATGAAGTAAAGCATGTTGCAAGCATGTTGTAAAGCATGTTGTAAGGCATGTGATAAAGCACTATCCCCATAGGGATACAATTGTGTGCGCATTACAAGTGAGTGGTTACGGTGAACCACCGCATGGAGGGGATCCTACATGTCTCTAAGGGAGTCGGAAATCCCATATCAGCGCCTATCTAAGGCACTAGTACATACACATGTACACATACAAGCATTTGCACAAACACTTAGAATACACTATTCCAACATACATGACGTATGTTAGCCAAGTTCGTGTTAGGGCTGTCCCTTCGCCACGAGAGTATTTTTTCCGTGTATATCGTAATCATACAGCAAATAATCATTACAATTACATTTCCAAAATCCGCACGTATGCGGAATTTCTAGAATACACAATTTCAACATACATGACATTTACACATGAACATGTATTTTTGCGATTCCTTTCGCCAAACTAGCATTTTATCCACATATGATATAATCAAACATTAAATAAACATGTCAAACATTTTCCCAACAAAAATACGTATACGGTATTTCTACGTATATCTAGAGTATGTGAAATTCCATATTCTTTATCGCTAATCGAAACAGGAAACGGAAAGCACTTTGTACATGTGCATTTGCATGCAGATCATGAATCTATCATTATCTGACATTGAAAGCGTTGAAAAACGTAACTTATACACTTAAAGTCCTCACCTCAGCCCTTGGAATTCCAACAATCAGCAAGGGTGTTGGAGCTTCCGTATACGGGAGTTTCCTAGCCTAAAGAGCGGAACCGATTAGCCTTTTCGCATAACCTACCACTATCAACCTCAAATCAGACCTAGGGTTAGGGTTTCTTACCTTCAAATGGGATGGACACCGCCGGGAAAACCCCTGGAATAAGGCGGTGTAGGCCGTGGGATGAGTGGAAGCAGCAGGAGGAAGATCGGCTTCGATCTCCAAGCTTTTCTCTCTTTTCTCTCTCTCTCTCTAAGGGTTTGCTCCCAAATTCGTATGGCTGTGAGAGGGGCTGTTCTAAGCCCCTTTTATAGCCAAGAACATGTCCAAAATAGACTCAGGTTCAAGGGTGGCTGCATATATAGGCAGTTCGCCACTTTCCAAGCTCAAAAGGTATGTTCTGGTGGCCCTCCTTGAGCCAAACGTCAGACTTAAGCTCACCATCTATGGATCCACGTGGGATTTCGTTTTCGACTCGATCGGATTCCCAGATCGCACGTGGCGGACCACTTTCAGTTCAACGGTCAGTGGGCCACGATCAGAAATTCTGAGTACATGTAAATGTTCCTGAAATTTTTCTTAATCCGAGGGTGTAATTTGGTCTGATTCCGACGGTCAGGTTGCTTAATACTGACGCGCAACCGAATGATGCCAGATCACTATTCCAGATATTTTTATTTGGATGGGAATAGTGTTTTTCACACTCCCTCGCTCCGGAGTGAAAAGAATGGCCGTGGGACATCGGAATCATCTGATTTTTGAGATGATTGTCAAGCCCGGTGGGGCGGTCCTGGTTCCTTAGCTTCGTGTTAATCGGACTCCCGATGTGCGATCTAGATCCAATACGAAGTTTCGTTTCATTCCCGAGAGCAGCCGGGAAATGAGTTTGGCTCTAGACTTTAGGGTAACCTAGAGTCACTAATTTGCAAGTTTTGGGTCTTGCAGATCGTATTTAAAGCGATCCCAACGGATTTCATGGCTAACCGAGTTTAGTACTTAGATAACTTTGTTAAATTTCTAAGGGATTTAATCCTACGTGATTTCTGGTCGAGGTGGTACTCGACCCAAATGTATGGAAATTTACAGGTCGTTATAACACTCTAGAGACTCACCACTATTTTTATATATTTCATATATCTATCATAGTCTTCCGCTTGCAATTTATCTGTCTTTGGACTATGATATGCCGTTTCGGCTTAATTTCACTCATGTTCAATGCGCTAATTCAGACAACAATTCAATCATCATTCATTTTGTTGCATAAGTGATGCGTTGGAACTTGGGAGTTGAGTTTATGCTCGACCCTTGAATTTCAGGGCGTTACACATGGGCTGCAGCAGTTCAGGAGGTTGGCGATGTTCGGCCTTGACCTGCTGGCACGTGAGACAACGGGACATAATCTACTACGTAAGCCTTCATATTGTCCCACCAGTACGACCTCTTCATGTCTCGATACATCTTCGTACTACCAGGATGCATCGCCATTTTCGAATTGTGAGTGGCCTCTAGAACTTCTTTTTTCAAGTCATGAAGATTTGAGACGCATAATTGGCCGTGATAAGCAAACCCCCATCCGTACCAACTCTCCATTCAGAGTCTGCATCGCCACTAACTCGCTTTATCAACTCTGCCAGCCCTTCATCTTCCTTCTAAGCCATAATGATTCAGTCATTGATAAGTGGCTGAACACGAATATGTGCGATGCTCTCGAATGGTTCATCCACTGTAAGTTTCTGCTTAAAGTCTCGCACAAACTCTACTATATCCCACTCTGCTATGATCAGTGGAGCCGCAATGCTATCATATTCTTGCGGCTCAATGCATCTGCCACAAGGTTGTCCTTACTAGGATGGTAGGAGACCTCAAACTTAAAGTCTTTCAAGGTTTCCATCCATCGTCGCTACCTCATATTCAAGTCTCTCTGCGTGAATATGTATCTAAGGCTCTTGTGGTCACAAAAGAGCTCAAAATCCTCTCCGTAAAGGTAATGTCTTCAGAGCTTTAATGAAAAAATGACGGCTGCCAACTCCAAGTCGTGCATAGGGTAGTTCTCCTCATGTTTCCTCAACTATCGCGATGCATAGGCAATATCCCTATCCTTCTGCATCAAAACACAACCCAAACCCATACAAGAGGCATCGGTATATATCATATACTTGACCCCTTGCTCTGGCAATACTATCATAGGGGCGGACGTTAGCTTGTCCTTCAGTTCCTGAAAAGCTGCTTCTGCCTTCTCATTCCAGGAAAACTTAAGATCCTTCTAAGTTAGCTGAGACAATGGCCTGGATATCTTGGAAAAGTCCCTAATGAATCGACAGTAGTAGCTTGCCAAGCCAAGAAAGTTCCTCACTTCAGTAACCGAACCGGGCTGCTCTCAGTCCTGAACTGCGGTCACCTTGGCAAGGTCTACAACTATTCCTTCCTTAGACACCACATGTCCTAGGAACTTGACTTCTTCTTTCCAGAAGTCGCACTTCTTCTACTGAGCGAACAACTGGTTCTTTCTGAGTGTATCAAAGACTGCTCGCAGGTGCTCCTCATGATCTTCCTAACTCTTGGAGTAAATCAGGATGTCATCTATTAATAGGATGACGAATCGGTACAGATACAGCCGAAATACCCAGTTCATTAGGTCCATGAACACGACCAATGCATTTGTGAGTCCAAACGACATCACAAGGAACTCGTAGTGCCCAAAACTGGTCCTGAAAGCTGTCTTCTGCACGTCCTCATTCCTGACGCGCAACTGGTGATACTCTAACTGCAAATCGATCTTAGTGAAGTACTGTGCCTCTCTTAACCGATCAAATAGATTATCTATCCTGGGCAAGGGATACTTGTTCTTCACTGTCACTTGGTTCAGCCTGCGATAATCAATACACAATCGCAGTGACCCATCATTCTTCTTCACGAACAACATGGGTGCTCCCCAAGGAGATACACTCAGTCGTATGAAGCCCACATCCAACAGATCATTGATCTGTTTCCTCAGTTCCTCCATCTCACATGAAGGCAAGCGATACGTCGGAAGAGATATAGGTGTCGCACTAGGCACCAGGTCAATAGTAAAATCAATCTCACGCTGAGGAGGTAATTCAAGTATTGTCCTGAACACGTCCGTGAAATCCTGAACTACAGGTATGTTCCCAAGTGTCGGACCATCAACATTCTCTAGCAAGGTGGCATAACAACTAATGCGGCAAGGCCAACTGACCTGAACTAAAAAAGTAAAGGTCGTGCCCTCAGGTGCATAAGCTGTCACCACTTTGGTATCATAATTGATCTCAGCCTTCATCTTGATGAGCCAATGCATACTGAGGATAACGTCGTAATGATGTAGTGGGGCAACGATCAGGTCGACGAGTACTGTTCTGCTCACTAAGTCTATCGAACAACCCTTACACATTATTCACATTCCAAACCCAAAGAAACTTCATGCATTTCATTTACCAAAATTGTCGCAATATATGAGATATAATCTTACATGGATCATGACAGAAGATGCATGTGAGCTAATCTACTAAAGCTTTAAATACTAAACATACTAACAACTAAACAAGTCTACTACGGCTAGTACAAGGGAAAACTAACAGTAAAGCAAACTAAAAGACGACTACACATGTGATTAGTTGTTCGAATTTGGTGATGGCGGAGGGGCACCCTTGTCCTGCATGCAGCACATGATAGCCTTCAAGGTGTCATGGGCCATTGGGGCGGCCTAAATCGAGGTGTAGGTGGCTGAAAAGATGGATTTACTAGTGCTGACGGTAGAGGCGGGGCTGCAATAACTTGAGGAAGCTTACGGTTGATCCTCTGAGGCAGCGAGAAGTCGTTGTCCCTCATTTTGGTGAAACAATACATATCCGAGTGGCCTGACCTCTTGCAGTAGGTGAACCACAATTCTGATCGCCTCATCGGGGCTAGTGGAGCTATAAGTCTGGGTGGCGAGTCTGCATGGGGCCTCCTCTTCTTCTTCCCGATCTCCCCATGGGCCACTACCCTCATCTTCACTGTTATCTCCACCACTTCCTTCTTCTTCGTCGCCACTTTCTTCCTCACCTTCGCTTTCCTCGACATCTTCACTTTCTTCTTCTGTATCATCGCTTTATTCCTCAAGGCAAGCTTGGCGTCGCCTTTGGCCAATGCCCATATTGTCGAGTGTGTTTTCGCTGATAATGTGGATCGGGGCGACATCCTCCATATGGAGTCAGAAAAAGTAGTGGCGGGCTATCTTACAAACAAGTCGACCAAAAGGCAGAGAGGAGCTCTCCCTAGTAGACCATGCAGTGTGGATTATCTGGGATAGGACAAGAGTAGGCAGGCATACTTTTTCTCCTTGCCCGACTCTATATAAGAAATCCACCATGAACCTTGTGTATTCGGTGTGATTACTCCACCTAGGATACATGTTATACGTGCATAAGTGGTGGAGCAGGTGGAAGTCGGTTGTCATCTTGGATGAAGCGAGACTATTTCCATGCCTCCAATACTTGAGTCAGCTGCATAGAAAACGGGTGTGGAGTCTCTTCTCTCTCTCTCTCTCTCACTAGTGAGGCTCTTCTCACTAGCATGCACCACACCTCTTTTAACTCCCATAATGCGGGCAATCTCGTCCACACCAACTATGATTTCCTGCCTTCCCAGAGGGATAGTAAACTGGAGAGGCTTCAATAGTGGATTCTGAATGAGGGCGTAGAAGGTGCGCATAGTGCCTTGGCCGCATGAGTGTTCCCTTCAAATATGGGACCCCACCCATTATCCAGGAGAAAATCAATGGCTGGATACATCCCAAACATCATCTCATCGACATGCGTCTCAAATACGACCTTGCGGTTGTGGAACTTACCCAGGTTGATGTTCAGTAGTAGCAATCTCTCTAACAAAATGTGAGGATCGAGGTCCCGCTTGGACCTCCGTTCACACTCGGCACTCGTCCTGGCTTCGGCGTCTGCCTTCTTTGTAGTACGGCATGGTTGGCTCAGCACGGCCTCATCCGGGGCCGTTCTCTTCTTTCCCATAAGGGAAAGGATCGCAGAGATCAAGAATATGGCGGTAATAATTTCAAAGAAAGCCATTGGATGTGGGAATGCTTGAAGGATGAGACGGGTTGATGGGTTTGAAAGGTTGTGAGCCACAAAAGAGGGCCTTTGTGCTCAAATGGGTGGAAATAGGGAAGCTAGAAAGATGAAAATGATGGTTTCAAGATAATGGAGGTGGGTAGATGTAATGGACAGAGGACTTGGGAGATTATGAGACATAAAAGAGGGCTTTTGTGCTCCAATAAGTGAAAATAGTGATGGTGGAGGGATGGAATTGAGGAATGGGGAGGTAATGATGAATAAGGAAGAAGATTTTGAGGTTTGAAATGTATGGATGTAAGGATTTGAGAGGGAAAGGAAGATTTGAGGGATTTGGGAGTAAAAATGGAGTGGAGGGGGCTTACAATGGGTGAAAACAACCCCAAAAGGTTAAAAGGGGTGGTGGAGTGGCCCCACATGTGTTCTAGGGCCCACCTGGTCGGGCGGTGGGCGGCGCGCCTCTGATCGGACGGTGCCACCACCCGGACGGCGCCGCCGCCCGAGCTCTGGGCCACCAGCGGTGGCTCCGCCTGGGGGCGGTGTCTACCCCTCCTCGGGGTGCAAAAAATACGTGGGACCCCCCTAGGTCCCTTTGTAAATTGCGGTGTGGCCCCCACATCCATCTGAGACACCTTCGGACTTCATCTCGCACATATTCACGTTGTTGGTATGTTTTGAGCATGGTATTACTGAATTATCGCCCAACTCATCTATTGACGGTTTAGAAAGGATTGGGAACATTTTCACATGATCTTATATGCCTACGGGGTGAAATTCAACGGTCATATAATCACCGACGGGCTAAACTTGGGATCCTAGGATCATCCCTACATTTTAACGCTCCCGTCCTAAGTCAAAGTACGTCAGTGTGTATCGTGTTACCATAACCCAGGTCCATTTTAATCCAAATCATGCTCTGATACCAACTTGTAACGCCCTAAAAATCGAGGGTCGAGCAGGAGCTCAACTCCCGAGTTCCAACGCATCACTTATGCAACATAGATAATGATGATTAAATGTTGGTTGTATTAGCACATTAAACATGAATGAGATTACACTAAATCAGCATATCATACTCCATAGACAGTTAAATTACGCAAGCGGAAGACTGTGATAAGTATATAAAATGTATAAGTGGTAGTAGTCCCTAGAGTATGAACATGATACCAGGTTAAATAATTACATGTTTGGTTCTAAAATATACAAAATAATAAAGTGTAATGTCATCTAATCCATATCCCTGTAGCCCCAGTGATGCAACTCTAGGTCTACATAGACCTACCAGAGAGTTGCAAATAGGAGAACTTCTCATCGTCGTAGAAATCTGGCTCCAAATCGTAAGCTGCATCATCATCTGCAACTACAACAGAGTCTGGTTAGTGTTTTAAAACACCATCCCAGAGTGGGAGTGAGTGATTAACTCAGTGGAGCTATAAGGTAAAGGTTAACATGTTATCGATTCAGTCAAGCAGTAATGATAAAGCCAATACAAAAACATTTTTAAGTACTCTAGTTAATGCAAGGATGATATGCGATAATGATGCATGCCCTCGCCTGCACTCCCTCTGCAACATCCTCTCACGATCGCGGCATGCACCTCTTCTTTTGTGCTCAACTCCAACGCCAAAAGCACATGCAAATGCGGTGCATGTACGTGATTAGCCAAGTTCTTAATTAGACTTGTTCATACAGCAGGTTTGGGAAGCTAAGGTACCTCCCTTTATATTATTTACCCAAAAGATGATCCATCTAGGGTCGACATTCCTAGGTAATCACATACGATAGACAAGTTATAGGGCAACGTCACCCCTAATTTGAAAGCAATGGACAGGCAAGTTCAGGTCACTCTGAAGAGGCTCTTCACCTCAACGTAGGCCGTAGTTTATACTCGAGGTCACTACGGGAAAGGCTCGTCACCTTAGCTTAGGCCGACAGCTTGAATACAGTGTCCATACCACCGTATTTGGCTCACGAGTTTGGTTTGCTCACTGGACACTACGGAGAGGCTCGTCACCCCAGCGTAGGTCGACAGCTCGACCACGGTGTCCCATACCACCATGCCCGGCTTATGAGTCTTAGTAGATCGAGGTACTAAGGTTAAACGGGCTTTACATTGGTAAGTTGGTACCTTAGGTTCAAGCAGTAGTGTCCATACATGGTGAACTTACATTAGGCTAATCGGGTTGCTCGACAAGGTCGACTGGTACGAGAGTACATTGAATTAGTTGACATGGAGCGCATACGCACTCCTTGTGGCCTAACCACTATTGGTAATCACCGTACGACTCGGATTCATCGAACGGGTCTTGTGTGGCATAACGATCTCAGCCACCAATTCGGGATTTGTTACCGATTGCCTGAACTATATCGTAGACCCAATCACATTCAAACGCAGTAGGCATCCATGTGTGATAGTCAAACAACATGTAATAATCAATTCAAATACAAAGCTTTTTTGAGCATTTCCACAAACACATAGTGTGCATGTTACCATATATAGGCATTTCATTCATAAATCACGTAGTAGTAAGATAGGTTATATGAAGGAAACTATAGCTGTAGATAAGGTAATTGAGAACCCTATCTCAACACCCTCTTTAAATACATTTCAATAAGCATTTTCTCGTTCAGGCATTTTATCAAACACTTAGACTACACATATCAACATACATGTAATAAATCAGTTATAATGTATATTATAGCTAATCCTTTCACAAGGGAGTTGCCGCATGTACAACAATCATATATTCTCAATCATAAATCATAGCAAGTACAAATCATAATTCCATACTCATACAAACATTTCAACAAACACATGGAATGCATCTATTTCAACATAGTTCATATATATGTGTAATACGCGAAAAACATCGTGTCTAAACACATGTGACTACAATCAAGTTAGTCATAAATCATTAACTGACATTGAAAGCCTTGAAAATCATAACCTAAACGTTTATAATCCTCACCTTTCACCGAGAAACTAGAATCGAACTCAGTTTGAACACTAAGTCTTCGTCTACGGCACAACAACAACTTATAACATTAAATAGGTTAGATCTTTCATCACTTATCCTATTTGGATCCCTAAAACAAATTATGATTATGATTTCTTACCCAAGAACGGAGTTGAAATTGCATGAATAGTGACATGGGTAGGCTGATTCGGCACATGGAGGATGAGATCAGATCCCAGCAACTCTCTCCCTCTCTCTCGCACTTCTCCTCACCTTTTTCCTTCTCTTTTCTCTCTTCTCTCTCTTAGGGTTTAGAAATTCATATGGAATGAGAGAGGGGTAGGTAAAGGGTCTTATATAGGCCCTAAACTGATCTCAATGGCCCTAGGGCCTTGATATACTTAGGATATAGACAAAGGTTGGCTGTTTCGGGCCAACGGGGCTCATTTGGAGGCCCCTTTCTTGCATACGGTCCGGAGAAAGTCCCCTGACAATGGATCTATGTCAGGTTAAGTTTTTAGTCTGATCAAATTTATGGATCGATCGTGGAAGACCAGTTTCAATTCAACGGTCATCGTCATTCGATCGAGCCACAAGTATACTAACCTGTGCAGGAAAATTTCCCTGATCCAAGGGTGTATTTGGGTCAGATTCTGACGGTCAGAAACCTTAAATTTGGCCTGCAAACGAACAACCCAATTCACTTAAATCTGAGTTCGCTTTCTAAAGATATTCGCGTTTCTCACACACTTCGCTCTGGGTCCAAGTTGTGTGTTTCTAGATGCTATTAG
>JAJHSJ010000008.1:42816619-42894612 GCA_021015155.1 Magnolia officinalis
GACCTAGAAAGGAATGATCACAAGTGTCCTCTAGACTCTAGATACTTACAGATAAGTTGATGAGTCCCGTTAAGCACAACGCCAAAGATCTCCTCCTCCTTGTTGACGAAGAGTCTTCAGCTCCCTTGATCCACAACACAAGATGATATACCGATGCTCGGCTTTGGGTTGGGTCAAGGGTGAGATGGAATCCTACTCTCTAAAGATTCTTCTATAAGGAAGATAGAGTGGTTCCTCTCTTATGCATTCAAGGCATACCAGCTTAATGATTTGCCATTAAGGTGGTAGCTGAAGGATCCTTGAATGCGGAAGTTCATTCCCCAATCCACTCTATTTAATATCAATGGTAAGGGTGGATTGGAGGATGAACTCCCTAAAGAGAAAGGCTTTAGGTATAAGATGCAAGTTGAAACACATAAAAGCTCTCTCTTTTCTCTCTTACAGCAACAAAGAACAAGTCCTCTATATATAGGAAAGAAGTTCCAATGGATATAAAACGGTCACGTTTATGACAGAGTTCAATATCATCGAGCAAGTTCGATATCATCGAGCGTATACTCTCGATAGCATCGATGGTCTGCTCGATAACTCAGACTCGATGTCATACGCTTTTAAAACTCCTTGCCAATAGGTCGATGAATCAAAACAGTTGTCGATGTCATCGGATTTCGAACTCTGATTCCATCGATGACTGGATCGATCCCTCGACACATGAAAAATGAGAGAGACTTGACTTTGAAAATATTTCAGGTTTTCATGAATGATCGGGGGAACCGTCGAGGTCATCGGAATTTGAATGTCGATGATATCGAGATCTGAGTCGAGGCATCGATAATTCCAACAGATTTATCTTTGAACTTGCTGGACAGATTATGGTATAGTTCGATGCAATCGATCTGGTGTCGATATCATCGATATTTGAATATCGATTAAATCGAAGGGCCCTCGATCATATTTAAAAAATATCTTGAAATATCTACTGTAAGAAGAGCGCTCCCACCGTCGATATCATCGATGGATCTCCGATCTTATCGATATTTGAATTCAGATCATATCGGGAGGTCATCGATATATCAAAGATTTTTTTAGATTTTCATTAAAAAACAGGGGCGCCGAAAATCTACCTGTCGATCTTATCGAGCCACTCTTGATGGTCTCGAGATTTGAATATCGATGGTATCGATATGAGTATCGATACATTGATAATTCGTCCAGATATATTGTGCAGTTGCTGGACATATTTAGTGCTTTTATCGATGATATTGATAGGTTTATCGATACATTGATAAATCCATTCAGATGAATATTTAGTTGCTGGACATTTTGGTCCTCTTATCGATAATATTGTTAAGGTATCGAGGACATTGACAGAACAAGTCGATCATATCGAGGGTGCTTTGATAAAATCGACAAGGCGAGAAAAACTTAGAGATTTTCCTATTTTGAAAAAGTTTTCTCACCATAAAAACCCTAAGATGTTTATCTTGTTTTAAGGGTTTAAATCACATGGTGTTTTGGGACATGGGATGTGAGGCTAAGATTTACCTATTGCAAGCTTCAACACATCCGGTCGAGGCAGACGCTTGAATTGTTCTTCCTATCGAGCTCTGTATCCAGTCTGACTCACCATACACGTAACTTGACAAACCAGGGCACTAGCAGGTGCACTTCAATCTCCCCCTTTGTCAATTACATGACAAAATACCCAAAACACCCTAGAACACTTCTAGACACACCCTAAATTGTGTGTACATGCATTTACACAATTTTACAAGTCTTCTACCCCATGTACACATTCTAGAAGTATCCGCTCCCCCTTACTTCAAAACTCCCCCTTTCTTGCAGCTGCTCCCCCTGACACCTGCATAAACATAGATAAATATACAATTTTCTGTTCGGGGTGTTTTGAACTGTTCACCCCCTTTTTGTTAGTCATTGGCAAAGGTACAGTAAGTGATATTGACTGAAGTATGAATTGCATGGGAGAAACCAACAGATACAGATGTATAAAGATGAAATCATTTTGAAACAAACATCATATTCAGATCCTATGGATGCATATTAGATAAGATAGAGCAGTTGTATAGCAGTTGAAAAGTTCATTCAAGACATCATATGCATTCCAAAACTTGATAAACCAGGGGGAACACTAAAGCACACAGAAATATGGCATTAAGGATAAGAATTTTATTCACCATAAAAGAACCAAAACTGCCCCAGACAACAGTAAATCTTAACTGTTTAAACAAAACTAAGCCCAAAGAAGGGCACCAAAAAAAAAAAAAACTATCTAAGTCAAAAAACTGTCACACATACCTAAGAGAGCGTAGAACACCCAAAAAAATACTAGCGTTCATATGCAATCATTAAAGTGAAGTGAGTGTGACAGAGTGTAAACATCCGCACTACGGAGCAGAGTGGGATGGAGCTGGAGCCGTGTCATCCCTTCGGCAAGTCATCAAAGCAACCAGCCGTTGGACCGTGCTTTGCACACCTTGAACCATCTTTTCCAGAACAGTAAGCCTTTCTTTTACAGAGTGCATGTCCTTCTGAATGGTTCCAATTCAGTCTGGCTTGAACCTTTTCCCATATCCAGCTGACGATGTGGACGGAATTGGATCAGGTTCAGGAGGTGCATCTTCAGCCATTTCAGCCCTTTCAATGGGATTGCCGCCTTCTCCTCCTACATGTTCTGCCTGGATTCCTTCCACGGTTTCCTCCTTGTACTCATGAAATTCCAAATCCATTTTCTGGATGTTCTTTATATTAAAGGTATAAGTTGGAAGAACTGGATCAGTGGTGGTAGGAAAACCGATGACTTGACATATCCTGCTTTTGATCCAGGGATATGGTAGGTGTAGATCCCTTGATGTATGTATAGCATTTACCAATTGATTGACAAGTAGTGTTGGAAGGCAGACCTTTGTCCCTTTTGCAACAGAGTAAACAATCATGATCATAAGACTTGTGAGGTCAGATCGATTTGTACTCCTTGGATACAGATTTGTAGTGAAGATTTTGTGCATAATCCGAGAACAAGGTTCCATATACCTAGATTTTAAGGCATTCCAATGCCATGAATGTCTCTATTATTGCAAAGGTATTTGGTAACCACAGAACGGTTGTTAGGATGATCAAGATCCAAGTTCGGGATGCCTTCTGGAGCCAATTGCAGATGAGAATTGAGATGCTAAGGATCCCGCGGCAGGAGTAATAAACGCATCATCACCATGAGAGAGACCATAACGAGGGAGGATCAGACATAGGAGAGTGACATGTGCAAGAAAGTTGCGTGTCTGTGTTCAAGTTGACAAGGTCCTCCAAAATTTAGAATGGGCAGCCACCCGATTTCAGCAAACAGAGGTTCCAGATCGTAAGGTGCCGAGCATCCTCTGTCAACTCTTCGTTCATGGATCAACTTCTGACCGGTGTATTTTACTGGGCGTTGACTGACCGGAGGCGGAGGAGGTGCCTGTAGAGATGGTTGTGCCTCAGACAGGGGTCCACGTGATCTTGTGCGCTGCCAAGTGGGGGTCCCACGATCTGAGGCCTTTACTCTTTCTTTAGGAGCAAGTACTTTTTGTCGGGACGATCGAGATGATTCACCAGGGCCCGACACTTTCCCTTTGTCTTTTCCCATAACGACAAAAAAATGGTTTTACGATTTTAGAAATAGGACACGACCTGAATAGAAAACAGCAATACCCAAAAAACTCACAATAAGGTATTACCGATTTCGTTGTGTCATTTGGGTAGTCCTTCGAGAACTCCAATGGTTTGGTCGAGCGAATCGAGCAGAGACGGGAACAAAAAAAACTTTGGGACAGAAATCCTTTTTGTGCTCTGCAGACTTATGTCGGGCGGCAAACGTCGATATGATCGATACTCTTTTCGATGATATCGAGAGTTCTTTATCGAGTTCATCGATCCTGCCTTCAATACTATTCCCGATCATGCGCCTTTTCAACTTCTAAAGTGATATTGATGATATCAACTGATTATCAATTTGATCGAGAATTCATATATCAGTCAACTCAAGATTTTTTAACACTTTTACTTCAGACATTCCTTCATGTATACTTATAGTGTATCAACGATAGTCAGTATACAACAAACTTTTGTACAGTTTATGTACAATTCCAAAATTAGAAACATGGCAATGTTTATATACAAAAAGTTCGAGGTGTGTATCCTCAAATGAAACATTGATGGCTCAGCAAAATTTGCATCATTTCAGCAAATATCCAGGTCAGGTGCATGAGTTTTTCTTTTTGTACCCATTTTGAAATAAATTTCTTTCTCCTGTCCTACATCTTAGGTGGTGATAGATGAGTGTGTTCCCTAGATGGACTGTTGATATTCTGTGTTTCTCTGATTGGTTTGAATTTTCCAATGTGATTTTTGTCCAGAGTTATGTAAAGTCCGTCTATATGTTAGACATTCAGCCTCATAATGACCCATATCACCACATAAATGACAAACTGGAGAGATTCTTATATTGCTTCTTAAAGCAGCCGATGATTTAGTTGTAGGTGCTGCATTTCCTATTTTCTTCTTAGTTTTCTCATACCCTAGGCCATTCTTATCCTTTCCGGGCCTTCCCATCCCTAACATCTTTTCAAGCTTTTCACCACTCTGAGAAAATTTATAGTTTATTTCAGCAAACTTTCTAGATTTCTCTAAGTCATAGCGGAGTGTGTCATTCTCATTCTTAAGATGCCTATTTCATCTTCTAATAATTCAATTTGTTTGGTAAGCTTAGATAATTCAGTTTTTAGGGATAGCTTGATTCTTTCCAACTTGTCATTATCTGCATGATATTACTGTAGATCATTAATTAGATGTGAATTGATCTCCCGTATTTTATCCAGATCTTTTTGCAATAGTATTTTCTTGTTTTTAGAGATTCCAAGTCTTTTAAGAATGTTGAGATATGAGTATGAGTTAGTTTGATTGTAGGCATCTTGCAATTTATCCTTTTCTATTTCTTCTTCATCTTTTTCACCGTCGGATGAGGATGATTCCATGGCTAGCTGTCCTTTCTCGTTCTCAAATTCAGTGGGAATAATTGAAGCAGTGGAGACCATAAGAATTTTCAGTGATTTCTAATCTTCAATGCATTCTGAGTCACTAGATTCTGAATTTGACTCATCTGTATCATCCCACGTGGCGGCCATTGCCTTGCCCTTGGTTTTTCTGTTTGGGCATTCAGTAGATAGATGTTCATACTCTCGACAGGCGTAACATTGTGGTTCTTTGGTCTTTTTGCCAAATTTGCCTGCAGAGAGCTTGTTATCCACCTTTCTACCTCTAGAGGGATGGCCGCGATTCTTTTGAAAGAATATTTTGAATCTTTGTGCCAACAAAGCCAATTCCTCATCATCATCATCCTCTCTTTCACTTTCACTGTCCTCATGAGTTTTTTTCTTTGAAGTTTTTAGGATAGTGTTTTTGGATTTTTGGGATTGAGTGAAGTGTAGTTCAAAAGTTTGTAGGGAACCTACTAGTTCTTCTACTTTCATCTCGTCTATGTTCCTACACTCCTCATTGTTGTCACCTTGGGATTAAACTGTTCCGGTAGGGATCTTAGAATTTTCCTACAGATTTTCGGTACCGGAACTTTCTCTCCCAATCCACCCATGGAGTTACAAATGATATTAGCTTTGTAAAGAACTCCATAAATGTCTCATGCTCTTCCATTCTGAGACTTTCGAACTGTGAGGTGAATAGTTGAAGTTTGGACCTCTTCACAGTACTTGTGCCTTCATGGGTTGTTTTCAGTAAATCCTATGCTTCTTTTGATGTCCCACACATACTTATTTGATTGAATATATCCTGGGACATGGCACAGTAGATTGCATTCATAGCCTTGGCTTCAGATGTTTGCCTTTCTTTGTCGAATGCTGCCCACTTTTCTTTAGGTTTGGGTTTTGTGATTGTTGTGCCACTATCAAGTACAATTTTGTAACGCCCTGAAAATCGGGGGTCGAGCATAATCTCAACTCCCGAGTTCCAGAACATCACTTATGCAACAAAATGAATGATGATTGAATGTTGACTGTATTCGTGCATTGAACATGAGTGAGATTAAGCCAAAACAGCATATCATACTCCAGAGATAGTTAAATTTGCAAGCGGAAGACTGTGATAGATAGATAAAATATATAACTTATGATGAGTCTCCAGAGTGTGATAACATTACCAGGTTAATAAATACAAGTGCAGTTCTAAAATGTACCAAATGTGAGGAAGTGTAATGCCTCCTATCCCATGTACCATAGCCCCGTCAATACAATATCAGGTCTTCATTGACCTGCCAGAGAGATACAGATAGGAGAATTCCTCCTATCATCATAGAAGTAGTCCGGCTCTGCTTCACAAGTATCACCACCACCTGCAACTCAACAAATCTGGTTGGTGTGTACAACACCGTCCCGTAACGTGGGAGTGAGTGATCAACTCAGTGGTGGAACAGTAAAGCATAGGTTAACATGTTATCAATTCAATCAAGCAGTAAGTAATGATAAAGCGTACAAATCAAATAATTCTAACTACTCTTATTAAATGTAAGAATAAGAATGAAATGACATGATGCTGTATGCCCTTGCCAAACCACCCTCAAGTGACATCATCTTACGTTCGCGAATGCTTAACTCCCTCAGTGCGCCACATCTACAAAGCACATGCGGGGTGTGATGATGCTCATGATTACCAAGTTTTTATTAGTCCATTTCAATCAGCAGTATTGGGAAACTAAGGTACCTCCCTTGTATCATTCCCAACATGATCCATTCTAGGGTCGTCAATCCTAGTTATTCTCATACGATATTATAGTTTGAGAAGCGTAGTGAAGGCATCGCAAAGGGCTTGTCACCCGTCAGCGCGGATACAGATCTCACCGTATGCGGCTCAATTGTTGGCCGTCAGCTCGAGTACAGGTCTCACCGTACTCGGCTCAATCACTAGCCGTCAGCTCGAGTACAGGCCTCACCATATTCGGCTCAACTCATACTCTAGTTGCTGTGAAAGACTCGTCGCCAATCACAGATACTTGGAGTACACTCGATGATACTACGGAGGACTCGTCGCCCATCAGCACGAGCACAGATCTTATCGTACTCGGCTCTCGCCGAAGTATCGACAGCTCGAATACAGTGTCCCATACCACCGTATTCGGCTCACGAGTTAGTTGCGCAATGGTTACTACGAGGAGGCACATGGCCCCAGCGTAGGCCGACAGCTCGACCACGGTGTCCCATACCACCATGCCCGGCTCATGCGACTTAGTGGATCTAGGTACCATGGTTAAATGGGGATCGCCACTGGTAAGTTTGGTACCCTAGGTTCAAGCAGTAGCGACCAAACAGGGTGAACACACAATTACACTTCGGTTTAGTTGGCGAGCCTGACTAGCTCGAGCGCACCACAAGTTGAGCGATATGGAGCGCAAAAGCACTCCGTGTGGCCAACCACTATCGCCAACCGAGGTACGACTCGGGTTCGCCAGACACGTCCTTTGTGGCGACATGAATCTCAGCCACAATCGCAAGTCTGGTACCGAATGTGTGGACTAAATACATAGTCCCAAACTCAAACAGTTTTCATTGATAGCATGTGAAGTAAAGCATGATAAACAAGCAATATAAGCATGTTAGTAGGCATGTTATAAAGCATGAAGTAAAACATGAAGTCAAGCATGTTGCAAAGCATGTTGTAAGGCATGTGATAAAGCACTATCCCCATAGGGATACAATTGTGTGCGCATTACAAGTGAGTGGTTGCGGTGAACCACCGCATGGAGGGGATCCTACATGTCTCTAAGGGGAGTCGGAAATCCCATATCAGCGCCTATCTAAGGCACTAGTACATACACATGTACACATACAAGCATTTGCACAAACACTTAGAATACACTATTCCAACATACATGACGTATGTTATCCAAGTTCGTGTTAGGGCTGTCCCTTCGCCACGAGAGTATTTTTCCCGTGTATATCGTAATCATACAGCAAATAATCATTACAATTACATTTCCAAAATCCGCACGTATGCGGTATTTCTAAAATACGCAAACATTTACACATGAACATGTATTTTTGCGATTCTTTTCGCCAAACTAGCATTTTATCCACATATGATATAATCAAACATTAAATAAACATGTCAAACATTTTCCCAACAAAAATACGTATACGGTATTTCTACGTATATCTGGAGTATGTGAAATTCCATATTCTACATCGCTAATCGAAACAGGAAACGGAAAGCACTTTGTACATGTGCAATTGCATGCAGATCATGAATCTATCATTATCCGACATTGAAAGCGTTGAAAAACGTAACTTATACACTTAAAGTCCTCACCTCAACCCTTGAAATTCCAACAAATCAGCAAGGGTATTGGAGCTTCCGTATACGGGAGTTTCCTAGCCTAAAGAGCGAAACCGATTAGCTTTTGCATAACCTACTACTATCCAACCTCAAATCAGACCTAGGATTAGGGTTTCTTACCTTCAAATGGGATGGACACCGCCGGAAAAACACTTGGATTAAGGCGGTGTAGGCCGTATGATGAGTGGAAGCAGCAGGAGGAAGATCGGCTACGAACTTCAAGCCTTTCTCTCTCTCTTCTCTCTCTCTCTCTACGGGTTTGCTCCCAAATTCGTATGGCTGTGAGAGGGGCTGTTCTAAGCCCCTTTTATAGCCAAAATCATGTCCAAAATAGACTCAGGTTCAAGGGTGGCTGCATACATAGGCAATTCGCCACTTTCCAAGCTCAAAAGGGGTGTTCTGGTGGCCCTCCTTGAGCCAAACGTCAGACTTAAGCTCACCATCTATGGATCTACGTGGGATTACGTTCTCGACTCGATCGGATTCCCAGATTGCACGTGGCGGACCACTTTTAGTTCAACGGTCAGTGGGCCACGATAAAAAATTCTAAGTACATGTAAATGTTCCTGAAATTTTTCTTAATCCGAGGGTGTAATTTGGTCTGATTCTGACGGTCAGGTTGCTTAATACTGACGCGCAACCGAATGATGCCAGATCACTATTCCTAATATTTTCATTTGGATGGGAATAGTGTTTTTCACACTCCCTCGCTCCGGATTGAAAAGAATGGCCGTGGGACATCGAAATCATCTGATTTTGAGATGATTGCCAAGCCTAGTGGGGCGGTCCTAGTTCCTTAGCTTCGTGTTAATCGGACTCCCGATGTGCGATCTAGACCCAATACAAAGTTTCGTTTCATTCCCGAGAGCAGCCGGGTAAAGTTTGGTTCTAAACTTTAGGGCAACCTAGAGTCACTGATTTTGCAAGTTTTGGGTCTTGCAGATCGTATTTAAAGCGATCCCAACGGATTTCATGGCTAATCGAGTTTTGCACTTAGTTAACTTTGTTACATTTCTAAAGGATTTAATCCTAATTGTTTTCTGGTTGAGATGGTACTTAGGCCATTGTAGTTTGTATATAAAGTGATCCAAGTTTTACTACTTAGCTAGTTTAAGATAGTGTCTAGGGCGAAAGTGCTTTGAAAAATTGAAAGCACAAGGTAGTGAGGGGTGGGATTTGTGAAGAAAATGGTTTAAGACGGGATTTGAGGCTTTAATTGAGCGTTTGGGAAGTTAAACCTGTGTTAGGATTGACCCATCGCCTAAGGACGTCTAATTCCAGGTTGGCGAAAATCCGGGATGTTACAAATTTATTCAGTAAGTGGCATATATCTACTTTCAACTATATCCCAAACGTCATGATCTAAAGATCTCAGAAAGTAGTATATCCTAGCCTTCCAGTATGCATAATTTGAACCGTCAAACACTGGAGGTCTAGTGACTGATGAGCCCTCTCCTTTGGCCATATTCCCAACTTCAGTCAAGATCACTCTCTAGGCGGTGAAGCCATTAAAGAGAGACCCTCTTTGATACCAATTGAAATAGAGGTGAAGACCGCTTGAGATGAAGTCGGAATATGCCAATATGTCCTAGAAGGGGGTGAATAGGTATTTTAAAAGTTTTTATTGTTTATTCAAAATCCTATTACACTAATCCTTATAGATATACAACTATCAGGATTACTCAAATGTAACTCTATTGGCTTCCAAGCCAAGTAGAGGATCCAATCACAAACTAATCAAGATATAACAATATGCAACTTAGTCTATGTTGGATATGACTGTGTATGTGTGTGGGATGTGATCAGATATATGAATATGAATGCATTGACATGAATCACACATATAGAAAAGCAATCACAGACACAGTCATTTTATAGTGGTTCGACGATAAGTCTACTCCACTCCCGGCTGCCGCATTCAACCCTTGAGTGTACCGGATTTCACTAAGGAGGTTTCCCAGGGTTTACCTCAAACCTAAGGTTTTAAATCAGGTTTACCTTCAACCTTTAAATGGAGGTTTCTACTCGGTTCACCTCTAACCCTGGAGTTTTACTGGTTCACTCCTAACCAGATGTTTATGTTCTCCATAGAGCAAGGGTCCACACAACGCACCCGAATTTTATACCACACAGGTCAAGGACTTAACAGTTTATGCCCTACACAAGAGCAAGGGTCCACCCTGTGCACCCACTACGTACACTCTCGTCGAAGGCCTCCTTGAGGACTTCAAAGGGTGAGAACCACTTAAGACCAAGACCTAGAAAGGAATGATCACAAGTGTCTTTTGGACTCTAGATACTTACAGATAAGTTGATGAGTCCCGTTAAGCACAAAGTTAAAGATCTCCTCCTCCTTGTTGTCGAAGAGTCTTCAACTCCCTTGATCTGCAACACAAGATGATATACCGATGCTCGGCTTCGGGTTGGGTCAAGGGTGAGATGGAATCCTGCTCTTTAAAGATTTTCCTACAAGGAAGATAGAGTGGTTCCTCTCTTATGCATTTCAGGCATCCCAGCTCAATGATTTGCCATTAAGGTGGTAGCTGAAGGATCCTTGAATGCAGAAGTTCATTCCCCAATCCACTCTATTTAATATCAATGGTAAGGGTGGATTGGAGGATGAACGCCCTAGAGAGAAAGGCTTTAGGTATAAGATGCAAGTTGAAACACACAAAAGATATCTCTTTTCTCTCTTACAACAACAAAGAACAAGTCCTCTATATATAGGCAAGAAGTTTCAACGGATATAAAACGGTCACATTTATGACAGAGTTCGATATCATCGAGTAGGTTCGATATCATCGAGCGTATACTCTCGATAGCATTGATGGTTTGCTCGATGACTCGAACTCGGTGTCATACGCTTTTGAAACTCCTTGCCAATAGGTCGATGAATCGAAACAGTTGTCGATGTCATCGGATTTCGAACTCCGATTCCATCGATGACTGGATTGATCCCTCGACACATGAAAAATGAGAGAGACTTGACTTTAAAAATATTTTAGGTTTTCATGAATGATCGGGGGAACCGTCGAGGTCATCGAAATTTGAATGTCGATGATATCAAGATCTGAGTCGAGGCACCGATAATTCCAGCAGATTTATCTTTCAAGTTGTTGGATAGATTATGGCTTAGTTCGATGCAATCAATCTGGTGTCGATATCATCGATATTTGAATATCGATTAAATTGAAGAGCCCCCGATCATAGTTAAAAAATATCCTGAAATATCTACTGTAAGAAGAACGCGCCCACCATCGATATCATCGATGGACCTCTGATCTTATCGATATTTGAATTCAGATCATATCGGGAGGTCATCGATATATCGAAGATTTTTGAGATTTTCATTAAAAAATAGGGGCGCTGGAAATCTGCCTGTCGATCTTATCGAGCCTCTCTCGATGGTCTCGAGATTTGAATATCGATGGTATCGATATGAGTATCGATACATCGATAATTCGTCCAGATATATTGTGCAGTTGCTGGACATATTTAGTGCTTTTATCGATGATATCGATAGGTTTATCGATACATCGATAAATCCGTCCAGATGAATATTTAGTTGCTGGACATTTTGGTCCTCTTATCGATAATATCGTTAAGGTATGGAGGACATCGACAGAACAGGTCGATCATATCGAGGGTGCTTCGATAAAATCGACAAGGCAAGAAAAACTTAGAGATTTTCCTATTTTGAAAAAGTTTTCTCACCATAAAAATCCTAAGATGTCATCTTGTTTTAAGGGTTTAAATCACCTGGTGTTTTAGGACATGGGATGTGAGGCTAAGATTTACCTATTGCGAGCTTCCAAACATCTGGTCGAGGCAGAAGCTTGAATTGTTCTTCCTATCGAGCTCTGTTGCCAGTCTGACTCTCCATACACATAACTTGACAAAACAGGGCACTAGCAGGTACACTTTCATCGAAGAACTCCGACGATAGGAGAGGTGCCTCCGAGGGTCCACTCGAAACCGTCCCCTTACATCCCCCACCTCGTATTCAAAAGGAGGTGGGAGCCCGGACTCGCCGGGCTAGTAAGAAGGGCACCGCACGAGCCCCCAGGGCTGTGGCTGTCGAGATCAGGGAGATGCCACCGTGTGGAATGGCCTCGGAGGTAGTACCAGGGGGCTCCGTGATAACGCAGTCCCAGATGGGATGGATCCGCTTGGAGTTTGAAATCCCAGACTCCGTCTGGATCAGGGTCCCAGAACTCACCGATGCTGCTGGCGCTCCTGCGAATGGGGAGGTCGCCATTTTCCTCTGCGCCTTACAATGTGGGCTCCACCTCCCTATGCACCCTTTCGTCCAATCCTTGACTGCCTACCTGGGGTTGGCCCCTGAACAATTCGCCCCTAACGCCTGAAGGGTGTTAATTTCTTCCTTCATCATCTAGCGCCAAGTCGGGAATCCGAAGCTGACTCCCGCGGAGCTGATGAGCCTGTATCAGGCTAAGCATGACAGCAAAGAGCCATGGTACTACTTTGTGACCAGAGGCAGCAAGGGGTCAGGGCTCGTTTTGGATCTTCTGACCTTTAACAAGGACTGGAAGAACAAATGGTTCTGAGCCCCGGGCGAGTGAGAGGCGCCGACAGTGGAGATGAGGGCTCTGACAACCCGGGTCCCTACCAACTTCTCCAAACCAGGTTGGATCAGGCATCCTTTCCTTTTTACATGCCCCTTTTTGCTTATCTAGACTCAAGGTTTTTTTTTTTAAAAATAAAAATAAAAAATCTTTGTAGTCTTTGTGAGGAGTCTGCCCTTCCTTACCTCGGACCAGAGAAACCAAATTGCTAAGGCCAGAGCACGATCGGGGGAACTTCGCTCCTGGTCGGGTCTGATTACAGCCTCCAATCTCCACTGGTCTAGGCTGTGTCGATCTAGGCAGCTCCCTTCTTCCTTTAGTAAGTTTTTTTCATTTTTAAATCTCCCTTATGTTATTTCCATTCGGTCTCTGACTTGTATCTTTGATGTATAGGCATGGCCGAAGCGTTCAGGTCTCGGAGAAGAAAAGCAGCCCCAACAGTGGCGGAGTTACTGAGGGACGAGCCTCAAGTGAAGGTTGTTTGGAGGAAGCAGGCTGCTCCTCGCGGAGTGAGTCCGTCAAGTCCTGCTTCGGCTGCCGCAACTCAGGATACAGCTCCACTTCCTGCTGCTCCGACGACAGCAGTTTGGGATACAGCTCCATTTCCTGCTGCTCCAACGACAGCAGTTCGGGATACAGCTCCATTTCCTACCGCTGAGTCATCGGCGGCAGTTCCATCTGCAACTGTATCCCCTGCTGTGGTGCTTCCCAATGCGCCGACTCAGGTTGTGGTGCTTCTTGATACGGCTGCGGCTGTGGTGCTTGCCAATACGACTCCGGCAGTCATTGCTCCCGCAGCGACAGCGGGCTAGACCCCACTTTCCCCTTTCGTCGTTCCCCTCACCGTGGTGCTTCACCCCGCAGCCTCCTTGATAGTCGTCCCCTCAACCTCCGAGCGGGATGAGGCTGTTCGGATGGCCGATGTAATGATCACCCCCAAGATAACGATGGGGCCGAACAGAGTCTCGGGGGCGAAGCTCAGCCCTCGACGGGCAGTCGGACAGGGGCTAATAAGGCTGTTGATTCGGTTTAGATGGGACTGAGTGGAGGGAGGTTCCAACCGGGTTATCACTTGTCCTGCTTGACGCCCTGGGCTGCTAAGCATGCCCCAGAGGAGGATATAGCCCGCCTCCTTGAGAAATCGGGCACCTCCTTCCTAAATGACGTGGCCTCTATATTCTACACGGTAAGTTAGCCAACTTTTCTTGTCAATTTACATTCTATTTCTTCTAAGGACTCACCATCTTGTCTTTGTTCAGTCCGTCGCGAAGGTCCTCTCGGTTTGGGAGAGAATAAAGGAGTTAGAAAGGAGAGATGCTGAGGTGGGAGCTCTTAGATTCGAGGCTAAAGCCCTACGGAGCGAGGCCGCTGAAAGTGCACCTACTTGTGCCCTGGTTTGTCAAGTTACGTGTGTGGTGAGTCAGACTGGCTACAGAGATCGATAGGAAGAACAATTCAAGCGTCTGCCTCGACCGAATGTGTGGAAGCTCACAATAGGTAAATCATAGCCTCACATCCCATGTCCAAAAACACCAGATAATTAAAACCCTTAAAACAAGATAGACATCTTAGGGTTTTTATGGTGAGAAAACTTTTTGCAAAATAGGAAAATCTCTAAGTTTTTCTCACCTTGTCGATTTTATCGAAGCACCCTCGATATGATCGACCTGTTCTGTCGATGTCCTCGATACCTTAACGATATTATCGATAAGAGGACCAAAATGTCCAGCAACTAAATATTCATCTGGACGGATTTATCGATGTATCGATAAAAGCACTAAATAGTCCAGCAACTGCACAATATATCTGGACGAATTATCGATGTATCGATACTTATATCGAAACCATCGATGTTCAAATCTCGAGACCATCGAGAGTGGCTCGATAAGATCGACAGGCAGATTTTCGGTGCCCCTTTTTTTTAATGAAAATCTCAAAAATCTTTAATATATCGATGACCTCCCGATATGATCTGAATTCAAATATCGATAAGAGCGGAGGACCATCGACGATATGATGGTGGGCGGGCTCTTCTTACAGTAGATATTTCAGGATATTTTTTAACTATTATCGACACCAGATTGATTGCATCGACCTAAGCCATAATCTGTCCAGCAAGTTCAAAGATAAATCTGCTGGAATTATCGATGCCTCAACTCTGATCTCGATATCATCGACATTCAAATTCTGATGACTTGGACAGTTCCCCCGATCATTCATGAAAACCTGAAATATTTTCAAAGTTAAGTCTCTCTCATTTTTCATGTGTCGAGGGATCGATCCAGTCATCGATGGAATCGAAGTTCGAAATCCGATGATATCGACAACTGTTTCGAATCATCGACCTATTGGCAAGGAGTTTCAAAAGTGTATAACATCGAGTCCGAGTCATCGAGCAGACCATCGATGATATCGAGAGTATACGCTCGATGATATCGAACTCTATCATAAATGTGACCGTTTTATATCCATTTGAACTTCTTGCCTATATATAGAGGACTTGTTGTTTGTTGCTGTAAGAGAAAAAAGAGAGAGCTTTTGTGTGTTTCAACTTGCATCTTATACCTAAAGCCTTTCTCTCTAGGGAGTTTATCCTCCAATCCACCCTTACCATTAATATTAAATAGAGTGGATTGGAGAATGAACTTCCGCATTCAAGGATCCTTCAGCTACCACCTTAATGGCAAATCATTAAGCTGGGATGCCTTAAATGCATAAGAGAGGAACTACTCTATCTTCCTTATAGGAAAATCTTTAGAGAGTAGTATTCCATCTCACCGTTGACCCAACAAGAAGCCGAGCATCGGTATATCATCTTGCGTTGCGGATCAAGGAAGCTGAAGACTCTTCGTCAACAAGGAGGAGGAGATCTTTGTCGTTGTGCTTAACAGGTCTCATCAACTTATCTGCAAGTATCCAGAGTCCAGAGGACACTTGTAATCATTCCTTTCTAGGTCTTGGTCTTAAGTGGTTCTCACCCTTTGAAGTCCTCAAGGAGGCCTCCGATGGGAGTGTACGTAGTGGGTGCACAGGGTGAACCCTTGGTCTTGTGTAGGGCATAAACTATTAGGTCCTTCTGTAGGTCCTTAACCTCTAACCTGTTGTGTGGACCCTTACTCTATGGAGAGCATAAATATCTGGTTAGGAGTGAACCAATAAAACTCTAGGGTTAGAGGTGAACTGAGTAGAAACTTCCATGTAAAGGTTGAAGGTGAACCTGATTTAAAACCTTAGGTTTGTGGTGAACCCTGGGAAACCTCCTTAGTGAAATCCGGTACACTCAAGGGTTGAGTGCGGCAGCCGGGAGTGGAGTAGACTTATCGTCGAACCACTATAAAATGACTGTGTCTGTGATTGTTTTTCTATATGTGTCATTCATATCAATGCATTCATATTCATATATCTGATCACATCCCACACACATACACAGTCGTATCCAACATAAACTAAGTTGCATATTGTTATATCTTGATTAGTTTATGATTGGATCCTTTACTTGGCTTGGAAGCCAGTAGAGTTACATTTGAGTAATCCTAAGAATTGCATACATCATAGGATTAGAGTGATATGATTTTTAAATAAATCATAAATCTTTAAAATGTCCTATTCACCCCCCTCTAAGACGTATTGACATATTCCGACTTCAACTCAAGAGGTCTTCACCGCTATTTCAATTGGTATCAAGCGGGTCTCTCTTTAAGGGCTTCAATGCCTAGAGAGTGATCTTGACTGAAGTTGGAAATATGGCCAAAGGAGAGGGCTCATCAGTCACCAGGTCTCCAGTATTTGACGGCTCAAATTATGCATACTGGAAGGCTCGGATGCACTACTTTCTGAGATCTTTGGATCATGACGTTTGGGACATAGTTGAAAGTGAATATGTGCCACCCACTGAACAAATTGTACTTGATAGTGGCACAACAATCACAAAGCCCAAATCCAAAGAAAAGTGGACAACATTCGACAAAGAAAGACAAACATCTGAAGCCAAGGCTATGAATGCTATCTACTGTTCCGTGTCCCAGGATATATTCAATCAGATAAGTATGTGTGGGACATCAAAAGAAGCATGAGATTTACTGAAAATAACCCATGAAGGCACAAGCACTGTGAAGAGATCCAAACTTCAACTATTGACCTCACAGTTCAAAAGTCTCAGAATGGAGGAGCATGAGACATTTATGGAGTTCTTTACAAAGCTAAATATCATTTGTAACTCCATGGGTGGATTGGGAGAGAAAGTTCCGGTACTGAAAATTTGTAGGAAAATTCTAAGATCCCTACCGGAATGGTTTAATCCCAAGGTGACAATAATTGAGGAGTGTAGGAACATAGACGAGATGAAAGTAGAAGAACTAGTAGGTTCCCTACAAACTTTTGAACTACACTTCACTCAATCCCAAAAATTCAAAAACACTGTCCTAAAAACTTCAAAGAAAACAATTCATGAGGACAGTGAAAGTGAAAGAGAGGATGATGATGAGGAAGTGGCCTTGCTGGAACAAAGATTCAGAAGATTCTTTCAAAAGAATCGCGGCCGTCCCTCTAGAGTTAGAAAGGTGGATAACAAACTCTCTGCAGGCAAATTTGGCAAAAAGACCAAAGAACCACAATGCTACGCCTGTCGAGAGTATGGACATATATTGTAACACCCCGTACTTTTCAGTACTCGGGTGTTACCATGACAACCTAAATTAGAAATACAAACTCGATTTAGTGATTTTGTAAGCAACGGTAAACTCATTTTAATTGTATATGTATTTTAATACAAAATAATTTTTATAATCATTGGTAATAATACATATATTACTTAAATTATACAAATTATGTACACTATTTATTTTACATTATTTAAGCTATATATAAAATAAATTGTATGACAGCACATTTTCATATAATTGACATATACTGACTAATATTTACATTTTGTAAATTAAACTACACATTAATTGTATTATACCACATATATGAAATATACATCACTCAGAATATGTCACGCCCCAAACTCGGGGACCGGGCTCACAAAATTCCCGATCGCCGAATCCGGCTCCGACATCCTCCGTAGAACCGCATTCTCGGCTCCCAGCGCCCATACGCCAGGTTCCGATCCTGGGATGCTACAAGGAGGATTTTTCAGCATTCGTTTAATTTGTAATAAGCATAACCAAAGGCATAACCCACAAACAACAACCAAAAACTCCATCACATTTCCACTATGATCAAAAACTTTACAAGTACAATGAGCATAAAGGGAAATACAATGAGAATAGACAAGAAGCTCCAAAAGATCTGCTCTGCGCTCTCGCCTCAGCGCTGCTGCATCCTCGCGTCACCAGCACGCCACTATCGTGTATAAGCTTTATGGAAAGCTTAGAGGGTGGTGAAAGTGTTTGCACAAGGTAGTAATGCAGGTACACAGTATCAGAGTAAAGCGAAACATGCTGATGAATCCATGAATACCACTAGCCGTACCAAGGCTATGCGATGCAAGGCATGAATGATGTCGGCCATACCAAGGCCATGCAATGCAAAATGCAACTCAAGCATACAAATCATCATCTGAGTCCACATATCAGTACAGTTCAAATCTGGAATATCACCGGGGTCTAGTACACTCTAAACCAGATTGCCGCCCCATCGCGTGCAATAAGGTAAGTGGAAGAGACCTCACTATCCGCCTGCCAATATCAGGCGCGGCTCGTCGATAGCGGACCCATTCCTCGAGCTGGTCAAACTCAGCCTAGCATTGCCCCCTCCTCTCGGGCGGGTAAGGCCGCACCCCCTTCCAACCGACCACGACACAGTGGAGAACGCGACCGTCTGGTAATCGGTACTCGGCGCTCATGCACCCACTCGGTCTAGACGTTGGAGCAACCTCTTGGTACCATAAGGGTTTAGGGACTTTCACCCAGGGATATCTATAGCACCCCATGTAGAACAAGATTTCCGGTATCCAATCCTGCCAACCACGATACGCCTGTGGAGGCTATGGTCCTGATGTCGCTAGGGCGTACAGTAACCACATCACACAATGCGAATGCATGAAACACACTATCCAATCATGCAGCAATCCTGCATGTATCGTGCGTTCATGTGGGGCAACACCGCCTAACCGGGAGCCCCTAAACAACCTGCCCGAAGGCATATGCTATGATCAGTCACTTCTCATGTCAAGCATACATATGATGCGTATGATCATGAATCATGGAACTATACTACATATGTTATAAAGTAATGAACTACTCTTGCAACGCAGATGGCCTAGACATGGACGGCCTACACACAACTAGTACGGGCCTATCGATGGCCCTAGGGAGAGTCATAATGCGGACATTTAACCAACACTATACGTGCGATGTGGACGTCAAACCGACATCGCTACCAAGGCATTATCTGTCGTAAACATCATTACATAAACCATGTTGGGATCACACATTGCAATGGACTTTCGGTACATCCCATTGGGCCTTAAATACATCAAATGGGCCGTATCACATGGGCCTAACATTCATCAAATATGCCGCAATAATGGGCCTCACCAATGGGCCTTATGTACATTGCAATGGGTCATAACCCATGGGCCTTAGATACGTCAAATGGGCCTAGTCTCACGGGTCTTAAAATACATCAAATGGCCTAAGGACATGGGCCTTACATCCACATCAAAGTGGACCCCAATGATCTATCACAAATACATTAAGATGGACCTCAAAAGATGCCAAGGTGGGGTCCACTTGGACTATGGATCTGGCTGATCTTTAGCTTATGCCATAAAATGATCCTTCAAAACGGATAGATGGATGGATGCAACATAAGCATCACGGTGGGGGTCCAATTGAGGGCCCACCATAAAGTGTATTATATTACATAATATGATAAATATATACATACATATATATATATATATATATATATATATGTATACAATATAATATAATATATATAATAATATATATATATATATATATATATATAATATCACACGCACACACACCACATGCACCACGCACACAAGCCCCACGCACGCACCAGTCCACGCACACAGCGGCTCCACCGTCCAGCGGACGGTGGAAAAACCCATAAATCACTGTGGGTCCCACGTGGGGCCCACTGTAATGTTTACATGCCGTCCACCCCGTTCATAAGGTCACGCAGACCCAGGAGAAGGTAAAACACAAATTTTATCTTGATCCAAAACTTCAGTGGGCCCCAAAAAGGTTTCAATGGTAGACCCTCAATTCTCACTGTTTCCTTTGGTGTGGGCCATCTGAAACTCAGATAGGCCTGAGCTTTGGAAGGGGCCTACTCCATGGAGGGGTCCACCTAATGGACGGAATGGATGACACATATACATCATGGTGGGGCCCACGGCAGGGGCCGTGGGTGGCCCTTTCCGTCCGCCCAAACCGGCGCAGGCAGCGCCTGCGCCCTCTCTGGCGCTGTCAGGGCAGCAGCAGGCGCTACTGCCTTCAATGTTATTTTATTTTATTTTGTTTTCATGCAGAAAAAGACATGTGGGGCCCACTACCGGAGGATCTGCTCCGCCCATTGCATTCTTGGGCCCGAAATACATCAAAGGAGTCCAAAGGTCGAATTTTTTTGATGTATGGTTGAGGCATGGTGGGTCTTAGAAGTTTTGAACGGTAGGGGATACCGTTTTCTATGGTATGGCCCGCCTGAGTGTTGGATCGACCTCATCTTTCAGCTTAACGCCTAAAACATCCTTGTGGAGAGGATGGACGGCGTGGATTGAACACATACAACAAGGTGGGGCCTATACACGGGAGCCACCCAAAAGCTTAGAAAGAAGCTGATATTTGTGTCTTTTCTCCAGCCACGTCCAGCGTCTGGACGGGTTGGCGCACACATGCATTGAAGTGGGCCCCACTTGGGTGGGCCACCAAATGAATGGATGGTGTGGGTACAACACATTTAAAGTGGCCCCACCTGTGAATGGTTTGAATACAACACCTACCTCATGGTGGGGTCCATCCAAGTGGACCACACAACCATCACATGGTCTAAAGGGAAAAAGAAAAAAATGAAATAGAGAGAGATAGAGAGTGAGACATAGAGAGAGATCGGTGAGTATGGAGGGATCCCGCCACTATGGGCCCCTCGTTCAAAATTACATCAAGGTGGGTCTCACATTATGGACCCTAAATCGACAAAAATGAAGGAAATAAGGAGCTACAAACACCCACCGCTTGATCTTCTTGCTCCCTCGGCTTGCCGGTCTCCTTGTGCTCCTCTTTGATGGTGAAGATGAGAAATGGAAGGCTAGGATGAGAGATGAGAGGGTGGAGAGGTGGGTCACACTTGTGGCTTGGAAGGAAATGGGGAAGGGCTCATACGTATGGGGTTTTTCTTGCTTGGGGAATGGATTTGCAAATGAAGAGAGAGAGGGTGTTGTAAAGGGAGAGAGAGATGGGTGATGTTTGATGTGGTGGTGATGGGTGTAAGGCAACTTTTTGACTTTTGTGGCCAAATGTGTAAGAAAGGCATGGTGGTGTAAGAACTTTTTTTGACTTTGGGGTTGTTTGGGGAAGAGTGTGAGTGATGTGTACTTGACCATTGAGATTGATGGTTGATGGATTGATGGATTGATGGATTGATGTGACACATCGTAAAGATTCTCTTCGGTTTCGTAACGCGCGGCGTTTTCCTCGCACCAAACGCTAGCCCACATCTCCTGGCCAGGGTATCGCCTCGGCGCGCGAGTCGCGGCATCGGAACCGCGGCGACGGTGCGGTCGCAATGGTACAAGTCTCGGGTTGAGTCGACTCGGGTTGACAGCGTGTGAATCAGGGTCGCGTGCAACGTCGGTTAAGGGTCGAAGGTTGCTGAAATTCGACCGGAAAGACCGTGGAAACCTATGGAACTGTACGGTCTAAGATGCTGGTCTTACAGCTCTCCCCTACTAATAAAAATTTCATCCTCGAAATTTACACAAACATCACAACTAGGCATAACTCGCGAGGAATAAGAAACATAACATCACTATATAAAACCAGAGATAATAAACAAAATACATCACATGATCAATCATCAAATAGATGGGGATAACGCTCTCGAAACTCGGCCTCGCGATCCCACGAAGCCTCCTCAACAGAATGGTGACCCCACTGAACCTTCACCAACGGAATGACCTTGGTCCGGAGGACCTGCTCCTTACGATCAGGGATACGAACTGGCTGCTCGATATAGGAAGCGTCCTCACGAACCTCTAACGGCTGCCAATCAATAACAGGAACGATGTCTGACCCACACTTCCTCAACATAGAGACATGGAAAACATTGTGGACGCCAGACAACTGAGATGGCAAGGCAAGCCGATAGGCCACGGCGCCAACGGGCCCAGTGATCTCAAAAGGTCCTATAAATCTCGAGGCAAGCTTGCCCTTCGCTCCAAAACGAACTACGCCCTTCATGGGTGAGACCTTGAGATACACATGGTCCCCTACATCAAACTCCAAGAGACGACGCCGACGATCAGCAAAACTCTTCTGCCGGCTCTGAGCGGTGCGCATCCTCTGCCTGATGATATCGATAGCCTCTGACGTCTCCTGCACAAGCTCGGGACCTAGGAGACGGCACTCTCCAACCTCGGTCCAACAACTCGGTGATCTGCATGGTCTGCCATATAGTGCCTCAAAAGGAGCCATGCCGATGGTCGCCTGATAGCTGTTATTGTATGCGAACTCAGCCAATCGCAGATGCTCATCCCAACTACCCCCGAAATCAATCACGCAGGCCTGAAGCATATCCTCAAGGATCTGATTGACCCTCTCGGTCTGGCCATCGGTCTGTGGATGGTACGCAGTGCTGAGCTGCAAATCAGTCCCCATCGCTCTCTGGAAGCTCCCCCAAAACTGAGACGTGAACCTCGAATCTCGGTCAGAAACGATCGAGACTGGAACGCCATGCAGTCTCACAATCTCCTCGACGAACAACCTCGCAAGCCGGTCCATAGACCAAGTCGCACGCATCGCAAGGAAATGTGCCGACTTCGTCAGACGATCCACAACAACCCAGATGGAGTCATGATCGCGCTGAGTCCTTGGCAAACCCATAATGAAATCTGTCGACACGTGCTCCCACTTCCACATCGGGACGCTCAACGGCTGCAATAGACCAGGGAGTCTCTGATGATCGGCCTTGACACGCTGGCACGTGTCACACTCGGCCACAAAACTAGCGATCTGGAGCTTCATCCCTGCCCAAAAGTACTGTCGCCTCATGTCACGGTACATCTTCGTCGAACCAGGATGGATAGAAAACCGCGATCGATGCGCCTCGGTCATAAGATCTCTACGTAGCTCAGGGATATCCGGGACGCACAATCGGCCTCTGAAGCGAAGTCCACCATCAGTACCAATCTGCCAATCTACCTGACTCTCAGATGCCGCATCAGCCCTATAACTCTGCAACGACTCATCAGCCTACTGAGCCTCGATCATCCTTGCGACAAGAGAGGGTTGAATCGACAGGCTCGATAACTGTACGATAGAAGACTGTAGGTCGAACTCAAAATCATACTCTGCCACATCCTCAAGCATCCGCCACTCCTGAATCATCATATGCGCCACCAGGCCTCATGGCTGACGGCTGAGGGCATCCGCCACCACGTTCGCCTTGCCAAGGTGGTACTGAAGATCGAAGTCATAGTCCTTCAGGAGCTCCCTCCAGCGTCTCTGCCTCATGTTCAACTCGGACTGCGAGAAGAGGTACTTCAAGCTCTTGTGGTCGGAGAAGAGCTCGAACCTGACCCCATAGAGAAAGTGCCTCCACACCTTCAGTGCGAAGACAACTGCAGCCAGCTCCAAATCATGCTTGGGGTAGTTCAGCTCATGGATCTTGAGCTGGCGAGACACGAAGGCCACTGGTCTCCCGTGCTGCATTAGGACAACACCCAAACCAATATGTGAGGCATCAGTAAATACAATAAACCCATCACTCCCAGAAGGAAGAGTGAGGACAGGAGCGGACGTCAGACGGTCCTTCAACTCCATAAATGCTTGCTCGCAGGCGTCACTCCAAACAAACTCTGCGCCCTTCCGAGTCAACCTGGTCAACGGGGCTGCAATACGAGAGAAGCCCTCAATGAAACGCCGGTAGTAGCCCGCTAAACTAAGGAAACTGCGGATCTCGGACGCAGTCGTGGGCTGGCCCACTGACGCACTGCCTCAACCTTCGAGGGGTCTACTGCGACACCCTCCCGCGTCACCACGTGACCGAGGAACTTCACCTCCTCCTGCCAGAACTCGCACTTCTCCAGCTTCGCATAAAGCTGGTGTGCACGGAGGGTCTGCAACGTAACCTCCAGATGTTGCTCATGCTCCTCACGGGTCCTTGAATAGATCAGAATGTCGTCGATGAAGACTACAACAAACTGATCGAGATAAGGGCAGAAGACCTCGTTCATCAACTACATGAAGACCGCGGGTGCATTGGTCAGTCCGAAGGACAAGACCTGGAACTCAAAATGACCATAACGCGTCCTGAATGCCGTCTTCGGAATGTCCTCCTCTTGGACCCGAATCTGATGATAACCGGAACGCAAATCAATCTTCGAAAAGAACTGTGCACCTTGCAGCTGATCAAACAAATCATCAATCCTTGGGAGCGGATACTTGTTCTTGATCGTGACCTTGTTGAGCTCGCGGTAGTCTACGCAGAGCCTCAACGATCCATCCTTCTTCTTCACGAAGAGTACCGACGCTCCCCACGGCGAACTGCTCGGACAGATAAAGCCTAACTCGCGTAGCTCGTCCAACTGTTTCTGCAGTTCCCGCAACTCCAACGGTGCCATACGGTATGGTGCCTTCGAAATAGGCACGGTACCGGGCACAAGATCAATCTGAAACTCGGTGAGTCGATGAGGCGAAAATCCCGGAATCTCCTGAAACACATCGGGAAAATCGCAAACAATCGGCATCTGATCAATACAAGTGGCAACAAGCTCCTCAACGGCGCAAGACATCAAGTAAGACAACGGCTCTCCTCGAGGCTCTGCAACGAACTGGAACTGCGGTAAGCCTGGTATACAGAATGTGACGGTCCTCGTGGAGCAGTCCAAGATGGCGTGGTACTCGGCGAGCCAATCCATGCCTAAGATAACATCGAAGTCTGACATCGGCAACACGTACAAGTCGGCGGGCAAGAAAATCTCTCCCACTAGCACGGGGCAAGACGAACAGAAATGGCCTAATACTGTAGTCTTCTCTAAGGGCGTCGATACAGTCAACCCCTCTCGAGCAGACTCTGTCGGCAATCCAGTAGAACGACAGAATCCCTCGGACATAAATGAGTGCGAAGCACCAGAGTCAAATAAAACTCGAGCAATGCATGCAGAGATTGTAAGTATACCCTCAACGACTCCTCCAGATGACTGAGGATCCTGCTGGGCCGCGTAGAATCTACCTTGAGCTGGCTGGGGAGGTGCCTGTCCCCTCTGAACGTATTGCTGCTGCTGCTGTCGCTGAGGCGGTCGAAACTGCTGCCTCTGCTGCTGTGGCCTCGGAGGCTGGTGCTGCTGCTGAGGTGGTCTCTATGGTGGAGGCTGTTGTCGCTGTTGTTGTGCGGGTCTCTACTGCTGTGGTGGAGGCTGCTGCGGACCTCTCGGCTGCTGCTGCTGCTGTGGGGGCCGCTGCTGCTGCTGCTGGGGACGGGGACACTCCCACATATGGTGCCCCGTCGCACCGCACCCAAAACAGGTGCCGGTGAACTGCCTCGGAGGTGGTGCTGGAGGTGCTGCTGGAGCTCGGAAGGTTGGGCGACCTGTGCGTCTCTGCTGTTGTGGTCGATGCTGCTGCGGGTCACCGGAAGGAGCGGACCTCTTCCGATCTCTCCTCTGACTGCGATCGGACTGAGAGCCGGCCCACTCAGCATCATAAATCTGGGCCTTCCGTACCACTCCCTCAAATGTCGGGAGCTCATGCCCAATGACACGGCCTCGGAGACCGTAACGTAAACCGTCCTCGAATCGGCGGGCTTTTCGCCCCTCATTATCTACTAAGTACGGCGTAAATCTGGACAGCGCTACAAAACGGGCCGCGTACTGAGCCACTGTCATATCACCCTACACCAAGGCCTCGAACTCCAACGCTCGCTGTCGTCGGATATGATCAAGAAAGTACTGTCGGTCGAACCGATCAACAAAATCCTCCCATGTCCACACAAAATCAGCGCCTGCTGCTAGGGAGACTGACGCCCACCAATGCTCGGCCTCACCATGAAGAAGAAATACGGCTAATCGGACTCGCCGCTCGGTCGTGCATCCCATCGTCTCGAATATCTTCCCCACATCGGCGCGCCATCTCTCAGCTACCGCAGGGTCTGGCTCACCCTGGAAACGCGGGGGATCAAGTCGTCGGAACTCCCGAAGAAGTGCACTCGCACGGTCCTGCTCGGCCTGCTCCGGTGAGACAACAGGGTGCCTGCCCTGTCCCTGAAGTGCAGCCGTCACAGCCTGTAACATCTGCTGCAACTGGGAGGCACTCACGGATATGGTCAGGTCAGCACCGGTCTCAGGTAGAAGAGCAACATACTCCGGATGGGCAGTAGGAATCTCTGGTAGAGGATCTGCATCCATATACTGGGCAGTAGGAATCTCCGGTGGTGGAGCAGGGGTTACTGGGCAGTAGGAATCTCCGGTGGTGGAGCAGGGGTCGTCGGTGGTAGTGCAGGAGTCTCAGGTGGTGGTGGGGGATTCGATCGGGTCACTCTCTGGCGCGCCATGTCCTACAGGAATATCGAAGGCGCCTATCAACTTAGGAACTCTCGAAGGTATGCACGTTAAGGGTCGGTAATAAAAGATTGCTAAGCTATCCATACTTCGGACTTAATCATCCTAAACTCATAGCAGACATTTAATATTGTTCTTAGTTATTCCCGAGTTATACTCTGACACCAACTTCTGTCACGCCCCAAACTCAGGGACCGGGCTCACAAAATTCTTGATCACCGAATCCGGCTCCGACAGCCTCCGTAGAACCCCATTCTTGGCTCCCAGCGCCCATACGCCAGGTTCCTATCCTGGGATGCTACAAGGAGGATTTTTCAGCATTTGTTTAATTTGTAATAAGCATAACCAAAGGCATAACCCACAACAACAACCAAAAACTCCATCACATTTCCACTATGATAAAAAACTTTACAAGTACAATGAGCATAAAGGGAAATACAATGAGAATAGACAAGAAGCTCCAAAAGATCTGCTCTGCGCTCTCGCCTCAGCGCTGTTGCCTCCTCGCGTCACCTGCACGCAACTGTCGTGCATAAGCTTTATGGAAAGCTTAGAGGGTGGTGAAAGTGTGTGCACAAGGTAGTAATGCAGGTACACAATATCAGAGTAAAGCGGAACATGCTGATGAATCCATGAATACCACTAGCCGTACCAAGGCTATGCGATGCAAGGCATGAATGATGTCGGCCATACCAAGGCCATGCAATGCGAAATGCAACTCAAGCATACAAATCATCATCTGAGTCCACATATCAGTACAGTTCAAATCTGGAATATCACCGGGGTCTAGTACACTCTAAACCAGATTGCCGCCCCATCGCGCGCAATAAGGTAAGTGGAAGAGACCTCACTATCCGCCTGCCAATATCGGGCGCGGCTCGTCGATAGCGGACCCATTCCTCGAGCTGGTCAAACTCAGCCTAGCATTGGCCCCTCCTCTCGGGCGGGTAAGGTCGTACCCCCTTCCAACCGACCACGACACAGTGGAGAACGCGACCGTCTGGTAATCGGTACTCGACGCTCATGCACCCACTCGGTTTAGACGTTGGAGCAACCTCTTGGTACCATAAGGGTTTAGGGACTTTCACCCAGGGATATCTATAACACCCCATGTAGAACAAGATTTTCGGTATCCAATCCTGCCAACCACGATACGCCTGTGGAGGCTATGGCCCTGATGTCGCTAGGGCGTACAGTAACCACATCACACAATGCGAATGCATGAAACACACTATCCAATCATGCAGCAATCCTGCACGTATCGTGCGTTCATGTAGGGCAACACCGCCTAACCGGGAGCCTCTAAACAACCTGCCCGAAGGCATATGCTATGATCAGTCACTTCTCATGTCAAGCATACAATGATGCGTATGATCATGAATCATGGAACTATACTACATATGTTATAAAGTAATGAACTACTCTTGCAACGCAGATGGCCTAGACATGGACGGCCTACACACAACTAGTACGGGCCTATCGATGGCCCTAGGGAGAGTCATAATGCGGACATTTAACCAACACTATACGTGCGATGTGGACGTCAAACCGACATCGCTCCCAAGGCATTATCTGTCGTAAACATCATTACATAAACCATGTTGGGATCACACATTGCAATGGACTTTCGGTACATCCCATTGGGCCTTAAATACATCAAATGGGCCGTATCACATGAGCCTTACATTCATCAAATATGCCGCAATAATGGGCCTCACCAATGGGCCTTATGTACATTGCAATGGGTCATAACCCATGGGCCTTAGATACGTCAAATGGGCCTAGTCTCACGGGTCTTAAAATACATCAAATGGCCTAAGGACATGGGCCTTACATCCACATCAAAGTGGGCCCCAATGATCTACCACAAATACATTAAGATGGACCTCAAAACATGCCAAGGTGGGGTCCACTTGGACTATGGATCTGGCTCATCTTTAGCTCATGCCATAAAATGATGCTTCAAAACGGATAGATGGATTGGATGTAACATAAGCATCACGGTGGGGGGTCCAATTGAGGGCCCACCATAAAGTGTATTATATTACATAATATGATAAATATATACATACATATATATATATATATAATGTATACAATATAATATAATATAATATAATATAATATAATATATATATATATATATAAAATATCACATGCACACACACCACATGCACCCACGCACACAAGCCCCACGCACGCACCAGTCCAGGCACACAGCGGCTCCACTGTCCAGCGGACGGTGGAAAAACCCATAAATCACTGTGGGTCCCACGTGGGGCCCACTATAATGTTTACATGCCATCCAACCTGTTCATAAGGTCACGCAGACCCAGGAGAAGGGAAAACACAAATTTTATCTTGATCCAAAACTTCAGTGGGCCCCCAAAAGGTTTCAATGGTAGACCCTCAATTCTCACTGTTTCCTTTGGTGTGGGCCATCTGAAACTCAGATAGGCCTGAGCTTTCAAAGGGGCCTACTCCATGGAGGGGTCCAGCTAATGGACGGAATGGATGACACATATACATCATGGTGGGGCCCACGGCAGGGGCCGTGGGTGGCCCTTTCCGTCCGCCCAAACCCGGCGCAGGCAGCGCCTGCGCCCTCTCTGGCGCTGTCAGGGCAGCAGCAGGCGCTGCTGCCTTCAATGTTATTTTATTATTATTATTTTTTTTTCATGCAGAAAAAGACATGTGGGGCCCACTACCGGAGGATCTGCTCCGCCCATTGCATTCTTGGGCCTAGAATACATCAAAGGAGTCCAAAGGTCGAATTTTTTTGATGTATGGTTGAGGCATGGTGGGTCTTAGAAGTTTTGAACGGTAGGGGATACCATTTTCTATGGTACGGCCCGCCTGAGTGTTGGATCGACCTCATCTTTCAGCTCAACGCCTAAAACATCCTTGTGGAGGGGATGGACGGCGTGGATTGAACACATACAACAAGGTGGGGCCTATACACGGGAGCCACCCAAAAGCTTAGAAAGAAGCTGATATTTGTGTCTTTTCTCCAGCCACGTCCAGCGTCTGGACGGGTTGGCGCACACATGCATTGAAGTGGGCCCCACTTGGGTGGGCCACCAAATGAATGGATGGTGTGGGTACAACACATTTAAAGTGGCCCCACCTGTGAATGGTTTGAATACAACACCTACCTCATGGTGGGGTCCATCCAAGTGGACCACACAACCATCACATGGTCTAAAGGGAAAAAGAAAAAAATGAAATAGAGAGAGATAGAGAGTGAGACATAGAGAGAGATCGGTGAGTATGGAGGGACCCCGCCACTATGGGCCCTCGTTCAAAATTACATCAAGGTGGGTCTCACATTATGGACCCTAAATCGACAAAAATGAAGGAAATAAGGAGCTACAAACACCCACCGCTTGATCTTCTTGCTCCCTCGGCTTGCCGGTCTCCTTGTGCTCCTCTTTGATGGTGAAGATGAGAAATGGAAGGCTAGGATGAGAGATGAGAGGGTGGAGAGGTGGGTCACACTTGTGGCTTGGAAGGAAATGGGGAAGGGCTCATACGTATGGGGTTTTTCTTGCTTGGGGAATGGATGTGCAAATGAAGAGAGAGAGGGTGTTGTAAAGGGAGAGAGAGATGGGTGATGTTTGATGTGGTGGTGATGGGTGTAAGGCAACTTTTTAACTTTTGTGGCCAAATGTGTAAGAAAGGCATGGTGGTGTAAGAACTTTTTTTGACTTTGGGGTTGTTTAGGGAAGAGTGTGAGTGATGTGTACTTGACCCTTGAGATTGATGGTTGATGGATTGATGGATTGATGTGACACATCGTAAAGATTCTCTTCGGTTTCGTAACGCACGGCGTTTTCCTCGCACCGAACGCTAGCCCACATCTCCTGGCCAGGGTATCGCCTCGGTGCGCGAGTCGCGGCATCGGAACCGCGGCGACGGTGCGGTCGCAATGGTACAAGTCTCGGGTTGAGTCGACTCGGGTTGACAGCGTGTGAATCAGGGTCACGCGCAACGCCGGTTAAGGGTCGAAGGTTGCCGAAATTCGACCAGAAAGACCGTGGAAACCTACGGAACGGTACGGTCTAAGATGCGGGTCTTACAGAATAATCAATATTTACATGAATATAAATGAAAAAAATACGTACATACACATATACATGATATTTCAAATTAAATACGTTATTAATTTGTAAATAATTACTAATATAAAATATAAAATAATACCATATACTATAAGTTGTATATATGTATATAAAATATACCATATTATATACTAATGTAGTTATCATTACAAAATATGTGTTATTTTTATACTAATATTGAAACTAATGGATGGGCCTGACCACCCTGATGCATGCCCGATTTCCATGTCTTTGGGGCCTTTACAATCTCAAGCATTCACAATAATTAAAATGCATAGCCATTAACAATTATCTATATTAAAAATAGTTATTAGGGGCATTAATAATAATAATAATAATAACGATAATAATGTCATTATTAAATCCTGGTGCCTTGTTTTGCCACTCTCAATTGTTATTATTAATAGTAGGTCAATCATCATAACAATTGTTATTACTACGTTAATCAATATAAATAATAATAAGAAGGTACACCAACTAGGGTTCAAAGTCCTAAACTTAGGAAATCCAAACCCTAAGTTAAAACCCTAACCTTAAATAGTGTGTAAGCATGGGTCTAATTGTACTACTTTGCAATTAATGGTAGGAATTGATTCCAAGGAAGCACGCATTTTTAGTGACGGTGCAGGCGGTTCAAACATAAGGTGAGGACTCACCCTTTGAGCTTCCCACTTGATTTCATCAATCTAGATATAGACGATGGCATGATTCCCTTAATTAAGTCATTTACTTTACTATTGAATATGCTAACTTGTTGTATAGTTAATTCGTATGTTGGACGATAAATGTTTCTTTTAAAATTATAACATGTATGAATGGTTTGATGATAACATGTTACCCTTATTGTTGAACGGAACTTACCTTGGATTTATGATCCTACTGCCCACATTTGTTTTACATGGCTTAGATCACACATTTGCCTATGTGGCTTCGATTGTATAATTGCTCTCATGACTTTGATGGTCCATTGATGCCCTTTTGTGGTTTGTTGAGTATGTTCGCATACCCTGTTGTCTCCTAGCCATCTTGCGAAGTTCAATCGTACCGTGATTTTCGGGTGGAGTTGAAGTTTGCTTATGCGATTTTTCTAGCCATCTTGCGGAGTTCACGTACAATATGATTTTCGGGTGGTCTAGGGATTGTATGTTGTTTGTCTCTTCATCCGCAGTGTTCATTCGTACCATAATTTTTGGGTGGGGTTGAAGTTCGCTTATGTGATTTTTCTAGCCATCTTGCGGAGTTCACGTACGACATGATTCTCGGGTGAAGTGGGGGGTTTAAACGGGGGATTTTCTATTCGCCTTGCGAATTCTAATTGTACCATGATTTCCTGGTGGAGCTGAAGTTCACTTTGTCGATTTCCTAGCCATCTTGCGGAGTTCACGTACAATGCGATTTTGGGCGTAATAGAAAATCGTATGTTTGATTGTTTGATTATATGGACATATCTCCTTGTATTGCGACTGCCATTATATTTTGCTTATGATGAAATTCTACTGATTGGATTGACTTTCTTAACATGAGTATAACTATGAAATGCCTTGTTTAGTGTATCTAATTTCATGACTTGTAATCTACATTGGATTATGAATGACGAGTGCGTAATCTTAGAGGGTGCTCCTCACTGCGATAGCCATTGACGCTATCAAACCGTAACAGTTGATGCAGGTATAGAGCGAGTTGATGTTGTTCACTGAGTTGCTAGAGCAGACTGGATAGCTGAGGAGCTAGGCGGAGTCCCTGTGGCCCATATTGAGCTCCATCACTAGTTGATCCATTCCTGTTTTTACTTATATGAACTTTGTTATTTGAGATTGTATAAGTCCTGTATGGGCGCTACATTTGGAATTTTGGAATGATTGGAATATTTTTATACAATACATGGTTTATTCTAGCTTCGTTACTGTTAACTCTGATTAATGATAAACGGTTCAAATTTACACTGATTTTATAAGCTAACACTCGGGTTTTTGGGAAATGGGTTATATACACAGGTCCTGAAAACACGGGGCGTTACATCTATTTACCAAATGCCCAAACAGAAAAACCAAGGGCAAGGCAATGGCCGCCACGTGGAATGATACAGATGAGTCAAATTCAGAATCTAGTGACTCAGAAAGCGATGGAGATCGGAAATCATTGAAAATCCTCATGGTCTCCACTGCTTCGATCATTCCCACTGAATCTGAAAACGAGAAAGAACAGCAAGCCACGGAATCATTTCCATCCGACAATGAGGAATCTGACAAAGAAAAAGAAGAAGAAGAAAATGATAAGCTACAAGATGCTTACAACCAGCTTTATATCCATAGCATCAAAGTGACTAAAAGACTGGGAATATCTGAAAGTAAAAAACAATTGCTGTAAACAGATTTGGACAAAACTGTAGAAATTAATACACATCTGATCAATGATCTGTAGCAACATCACTCAGAAAATGATAGACTTAAGAGAATTAACACCTTCCTTAAATCTGAGACTGAAAAACTAAGCAAACAGGTTGAGCAATTAAAAGACAAGAATTTGCTCCTTCAAAATGAAAATCACACACTCCTGTTTAATCTAGAAGAGTCCAGAAAAAATGCCAAGAAAAACTGTATGTTCTCCCAGAGTGGTGAGAAGTTAGAAAAACTTTTAGGCATGGGAAAATGTGGAGAGGACAAAATGGGTTTAGGTTATGGAAAAGCTAGAACAAAAACTGATTATAATGTACAACCTTTTGGAAAATCTGTTGCCTCTAATAGTGACACCAGACCTATCCCACCTTGTCACAAAAATGGTAAGTCAATTTATGAGCTGAACAAAAGAAATATGCAATCGTCACCACGTGTGCTAGTTGACAGGATGAAGGAGTCATTAAGTCATGTGGATAAATCGAATAAGAAGACCAAATCTACCACAAGTAAAACTTCTGTCACAAAGTGGGTGATTAAGGAAAAGACAAATTGCCTTGTTACACATTCAGATTGTCTACCAGGCAATAAGGTCAAATGGTACCTTGACAGTGGTTGCTCAAGACATGTCACAGGCGACAAATCCCTTCTCTCCAACTATAAAATTCTTCATCAAGGGACAGTCACCTACGGAGATGGAGCCACTGCCAATGTAATAGGACAAGGAATGATAGGAGGAATTGATTTGCTCAAAAATGAGAATGCTTTTTGCATAAAAGGACTAGCACATAATCTGTTAAGCATCTCTCAAATCTGTGATAATGGGCACGTGGTCAAATTCAACCAAGAAGAATGCGATATCCTAGATCAATCAGGAAAATCAGTAATTAAGGGTCATCGCACAAACAACCACTGCTACATAATCAGAGGCATAGAAAGGATTGATGCCTAGAAATACTAAGCAGAGAAAAACAAGTCCAGATCATGCATCTAGATCTGGATATTTGCTGAAATGATGCAATTTTATTGAGCGTAAAATGATATATCTGAGGTTTTCTCACCTCAATCTTTTGTATATAAACATGTAAATGTTTATGATTTTTTATGTACAGTAATTGTACATAATTTTGCTGAGTATGCTATTGATATACTTGAAGGATTGAAAAAGAAAAATATTCATCTCCGATATACCTATCGATCTATCATTCCCGATTAATCGATCATGAGTCGATATCATCGACATCTCTTTAAAATTTCGAAAGTCACAGGTTGGGGACTACTATCGAAGAAATTACCGATAACATCGGATATGGATCATCGATATTATCGAATGTAAGTTGGATAAAATCGAAGACTCACGCCCAATAAAAGGCAATCAAACGGGAAAAATCTTATTTATTAAAAATTTTGTCTGTTTTGTTCTCTGCTCTAAATATTCATCCAAGAAGACCATCGACGGGTCCCAGAATCTTCCAGAGAAACGAGGATTATCTTTTCATTTCTTCCACTCTAGAGTCTGACCTCACTTTTGATCGGGTACTATCTGTCCTTCTGGAGAACCAACCTTACCTTTGCCTATCTCTTACACTGAAAGATCATGAACAAAGGGAAAGGTAAGTCTCTTTCTCAGTCTTCAAAAGGAGAGGTGAAACAACCCATTATGCATCAACTCATACCATCGAGAAGGCATCCGGCCACCATTGTTGAACGTCTGGTTCTTAACAGTGCCATTGAATCTTCCGGCGTGGACCTTCTTCTAGAAGTAATTGGATGGCAGAATATTCTGAATCTTGGTGGTACTTATCAAATTGAAGTAATCCATGGCTTCCTCAGTGAAAGTCAGGTTATTTATGTCGATCCACCGTGTATTCAAGTAGAATTGATGCATTACTCCAAGCGCATAACTCCCATCGCCTTGAGTAACCTCTTAGACCTTCAAGTCACTCGCATTCCTGTCACCAGTCGGAATCTAAATGGTCTTGGCGTTTAGGGCGAGATAACTTTAGCACTATGCCAGGGAACTACTATTGCACGAAACGATAACAATTCCCTTCATATTAATCATCTTGGACCCATTTTAAAATCCTCCACAGTACTTTTGGGTCCAATGTTTATCCTTGTGATGTGAATGGTAATCACCTGTCTCCCTTTATGCTAAATTGTTGTATGATGTATATCAGGAAGTTCAAGTGTGCCTTCCAACACTTCTTCTTAAACAGCTAATTCGGGTCATTCAAGGAAATCATCAGGATACATTAGCTTTTCCTGCACTCATCTGTAAATTAGCTCATCATGTTGGCATTTCTGCCACATCTGATATAGTATATCCAGAGAGATGGTTTGACAGTGATTCGGCTCAGGAGGCTCAACAGTTGTGCCTTCCTTCAGCCCTTCCTGAGAATAGCGCTCCCTTGCAGTCGGCTGCCCCATATGCTTATCCGTCATATCCATGTGGATCCAACCGAACGCCACTACTGAGTTCGAGTCTATAACAAATCGTCAAACTCACAACCTCGAATGCCACCTATTGAACGGTATGTCAAGTATGGAGGAGCGACTTCATAACTGTGAGAGACGTCTCACCATGATTGAAGAAAAAGTTGATACGCTCCAACAAACTAATCAACAGGTGGTTGACTTACTCACACGAGGTGAGTCTCGGAGGCGGTAAAAACTGATTGTGGAAGCTCTAATTCACTAATTTCTTTTGGATAACTGTGAATTTTATTGCCAAGCTTGGGCAGTTGACTTTGGACAGTTGGATATTTTGGTTAGTTGGAAACATTAGCTTCATTTTGACTATGGTTGTGTATAACTCATATCTTTAATGCCATATTTTTATGTGCTTTAGTGTTCCCCCTGGTTTATCAAGTCTCTGATTTGGAATGCAAGAGATGCCTTTGATGAATATTTCAACTGCCTTACGACTACTTTATCTTATCCTACATGCATTTATGACTTCTGAAAATGATGTTTGTTTCAAAATGATCTCATCCTCATACATCTGTATCTATTGGTTCTCCCATGCAATTCATTCTTCAGTCAATATCACTTACTGTACCTTTGCCAATGACTGACAAAAAGGGGGAGAACAGTTCAAAACACCCCGAGCGAAAAATTATGTATCTATCTATGTTTATGCAGGTGTTAGGGAGAGCAACTGCAAGAAAGGGGGAGTTTTGAAGTAAGGGGGAGCGGATACTTCTAGATGTGTACATGGGGTAGAAGACTTGTAAAATTGTGTAAATGCATGTACACACAATTTACGGTGTGTCTAGAAGTGTTCTAGGGTGTTTTGGGTATTTTGTCACGTAATTGACAAAGGGGGAGATTGAAAGTGCACCTACTTGTGCCCTGGTTTGTCAAGTTACTTGTATGGTGAGTTAGACTGGGTACAGAGATCGATAGGAAGAATAATTCAAGCGTCTGCCTCGACCGGATGTGTGGAAGCTCACAATAGATAAATCATAGCCTCACATCCCATGACCCAAAACATCAGGTGATTAAAACCCTTAAAACAAGATAGACATCTTAGGGTTTTTGTGGTAAGAAAACTTTTTACAAAATAGGAAAATCTCTAAGTTTTTCTCGCCTTGTCGATTTTATTGAAGCACCCTCGATATGATCGACCTGTTCTGTCGTTGTCCTCAATACCTTAACGATATTATCGATAAGAGGACCAAAATGTCCAACAACTAAATATTCATCTGGACGGATTTATCGATGTATCAATAAACCTATCGATATCATCGATAAAAGCACAAATATGTCCAGCAACTGCATAATATATCTAGACGAATTATCGATGTATCGATACTCATATCGATATCATCAATATTCAAATCTCGAGACCATCGAGAGTGGCTCAATAAGATCGATAGGCAGATTTCCGGCGCCCCTGTTTTTTAATGAAAATCTCAAAAATCTTCTATATATCGATGACCTCCCGATATGATCTGAATTCAAATATCGATAAGATCGGAGGTCCATCGATGATATCGATGGTGGGCACGCTCTTCTTACAGTAGATATTTCAGGATATTTTTTAACTATGATTGGGGGCCCTTCGATTTAATCGATATTCAAATATCGATAATATCGACACCAGATCGATTGCATCGAACTAAGCCATAATCTGTTTAGCAAGTTCAAAGATAAATCTGCTGGAATTATCGATGCCTCGACTCTGATCTCGATATCATCGACATTCAAATTCCGATGACCTAGACAGTTCCCCCGATCATTCATGAAAACCTGAAATATTTTCAAAGTTAAGTCTCTCTCATTTTTCATGTGTCGAGGGATCGATGCAGTCATCGACGGAATCAGAGTTCGAAATTTGATTACATCGACAACTGTTTCCATTCATCGACCTATTGGCAAGGAGTTTCAAAAGCGCATGACATCGAGTCCGAGTCATCGAGCAGACCATCGATGCTATTGAGAGTATACGCTCGATGATATCGAACCTGCTCGATGATATCAAACTCTGTCATGAATGTGACCGTTTTATATCCATTGGAACTTCTTGCCTATATATAGAGGACTTGTTCTTTGTTGCTGTAAGAGAGAAAAGAGAGAGCTTTTGTGTGTTTCAACTTACATCTTATACCTAAAGCCTTTCTCTCTAGGGAGTTCATCCTCCAATCCACCCTTACCATTGATATTAAATAGAGTGGATTGGGGAATGAACTTCCGCATTAAAGGATCCTTCAGCTACCACCTTAATGGCAAATCATTAAGCTGGGATGCCTTGAATGCATAAGAGAGGAACCACTCTATCTTCCTTATAGGAAAATCTTTAGAGAGTAGGATTCCATCTCACCCTTGACCCAACCTGAAGCTGAGCATCGATATATCATCTTATATTGCGGATCAAGGAAGTTGAAGACTCTTCGTCAACAAGGAGGAGGAGATCTTTGTCGTTGTGCTTAGTGGGACTCATCAACTTATCTATAATTATCTAGAGTCCAGAGGACACTTGTGATCATTCCTTTCTAGGTCTTGGTCTTAAGTGGTTCTCACCCTTTGAAGTCCTCAAGGAGGCCTCCGACGGGAGTGTATGTAGTTGGTGCACAGGGTGTACCCTTGCTCTTGTGTAGGGCATAAACTGTTAGGTCCTTGTGTAGGTCCTTAACCTGTGTGGTCTAAAATTCGAGTGCGTTGTGTGGACCCTTACTCTATAGAGAGCATAAACATTTGGTTAGGAGTGAACCAGTAAAACTCCAGGGTTAGAGGTGAACCAAGTAGAAACCTCCGTGTAAAGGTTGAAGGTGAACCTGATTTAAAATCTTAAGTTTGAGGTGAACCCTGGGAAACCTCCTTAGTGAAATCCGGTACACTCAAGGGTTGAGTGCAGCAGCCGGGAGTGGAGTAGACTTATCGTCGAACCACTATAAAATGACTGTGTCTGTGATTGCCTTTCTATACGTGTGATTCATATCAATGCATTCATATTCATATATCTGATCACATCCCACACACATACACAACCATATCCAACATAGACTAAGTTGCATATTGTTATATCTTGATTAGTTTATGATTGGATCCTCTACTTGGCTTGGAAGCCAGTAGAGTTACATTTGAGTAATCCTAAGAATTGCATACATCATAGGATTAAATTGATAGGATTTTTAAATAAATCATAAATCTTTAAAATGTCCTATTCACCCCCCTCTAGGACGTCTTCACCGCTATTTTAGCCGCCTCCTTCCAACTTGAATGGGACGAGTTGCATCAACAACTCAAAGACGGGAAAAAACAGGGGCGCCGGAAATCAAGCCAGACCTCGACCTTGATCCCTTACTACTCGAGGATGATGAGGAAGATGCTGCCAAAGCAACCTGTCCGAATCAAGCCGCCGATTCCCAAGCACCTCCGACCGCGTGAAGAGTTTTTCCTCTTTTGTTTTGAGTAATGAACCTTTCTGGATTAATGAAAGATTGATTTTGGGCTAAGTCTCATGTATTGTTGAGCCGTTTACTTAACAAGTTAGTTTGTAGAAATTTCGTCGTTCAGGGCCGAGGTCTTTAGTCCGCTCCTTACAGGATCGGCTTACTTTGCCTTAAGTGATGATCTTCTATATTGGTGGGGCCGACTTTCCTTTTGGAGAATCGGACTGCCCCTTGGCCTTTTCCCCCCGTTTAAGGGAATTACCTTTGTAGAAATTGGCCCGATTCCACTGTTGGGGAGTCGGGTCACCTCTTGGCTTTTCCCCCCGATTATGGGGAGATACCTTTGTAAAAATTGGCCCGATTCCACTGTTGGGGAGTCGGGTCACCTCTTGGCTTTTCCCCCCAATAAAGGGGAGATACCTTTGTAGAAATTGGCCCGTTTATGTAAGAGTAGAATTTTATTGAAAGCCTTAAAGGCTGGTCGCTCGGAGGTGTACATTTATTCATGGTCTTAAAGGCTTACTGCTCGGAGGCTATTTCATCAGAGATAGTACACCTTTAGGTGCTCGGCGTTCCAAGGGTGGGGGAGTTGACGGCCTTCGAGATCTTCCAGATGGAAGACCTCGGCTTCGCTGAATGGACCACTCGATAGGGTCCTTCCCAGTTAGGTCTGAGTGGCCCAGCGCCTGGCTCAACAGTGTTCTGAAAGACTTGGCGAAAAACCAAGTCACCTGGCCTAAACCGTCTAGTTTTAACCTTGGAATTGTATAATTAGGCCACCTGTTGTTGTCGAGCAGCAACGCGGAGTCTCGAGACATCTCTGATTTCTTAAAGTAGGTATAGGTTAGCCGCGATCTGCTCGGCGTTTCAGTCCTCTTGATAATTCCGGACCCGAGTCGAGGGAAGGCCGATTTCAATAGGTATCATTGCCACCGAACCATAGGATAATGAGAACGGTGTCTCTCCAGTGGACGACTGTGTTGTGGTCCTATAGGCCCAGAGAACGAAGGGAAGCTCCTCAACCCAGTTGCCTTTTGCTTTCTCCAGTTTTGTCATGAGATGATGTTTGATGACTTTATTAACCGCTTCCACTTGTCTATTGGATTGCGGATGTCAAAGTGACGAATAAGCATTTGTGATGCCGAGCTCTCGACATATGCCTCGGAACTTTTCATTATCGATCTACCTTCCATTATCCGATACGATGGTTCGCGGAACTCCGAATCGGCATATGATATTTTTCCACACAAAATCGATTACTTTCTGCTCTATAATTTTTGCAACAGGCTCGACCTCAGCCCACTTGGTAAAGTAGTTGATGGTGACGATGGCGAATTTGATCTGCCCCTTTCCCGTGGGTAGTGGGCTGATGATATCGATCCCCCATTGGGCAAAGGGCCACGGGCCGCTCATGGGGGTCATCTCTTCTGCTGGTTGCCTGGGCACCGCTGCGTAACGTTGGCATTTGTCACACTTCTGGAAGTAGTTTTTGGAATCTTCCTTGAGGGTCGGTTAGAAGTACCCCTACCGAAGTATCTTCAAAGCCAGGGCCCGGCCTCCGGAGTGATTTCCGCAGATTCCTCCGTGAACTTCCCGGATGACATACTCCGCCTCCTCAGGTCGGAGGCACCTAAGATAGGGCCGGGAGTATCCTTTCTTGTACAGGATCCCGTCTAAGATAGTGTACCGTGCCGCTCGGACCCTCAAATGTCTTGCTTCTAATTTGTCCAAAGGAACCTCACCTAATGTTAGGTATTTGAAGATCGGATCCATCCAGCTCGGAGCATCACGCACTAGGTTGACTTCCTTTGCCTCCGGCTAATTGATGCTGGGGTGTTCGATGAATTCTATGGGGATGACTCGTGGGACTTTTCCATCAGTGGCTGAGGCCAGTTTTGCCAGGGCGTCGGCCCATGAATTTTCTGCTCTCGGGATCTGATGGATCGTATAATTCTAAAATTTCTCGATCAACTTCCTTGCCTATTCCAGATAAGCAACCATCCTCATCTCCTTGGCCTCATATTCAGTGGAGATGTGATTTACAACTAGCTGAGAATCACATCGGACCTGAAGGGATTGGATTTCAAGGCTAGCAGCTAACCTGAGTCCAGTTAGTAGAGCCTCGTATTCTGCCTCGTTATTTGAGGCTTTGAAACCGAGTCTAATCGCATATTGGATGGGAGTAGAGTCAGGCACAATTAAGACGATTCTGGCACCGGCTCGCTTCGCGTTGGACAATCCGTCCACGTAAAGGACCCACCCAGGTTCTAGTTCACCTTCGGGGTTGCTCGGAGGGTCAGGCGGGGTTGTCTCAATTTCGCCGCTGAGCCTTTCTCCGTTCAGGGTGGTGAATTCTGCAATGAAGTCTACCACAGCCTGTCCCTTTATCGTCGTTCTTGGTCGGTAGGCGATGTCGAACTCTCCAAGTTCAATTGCCGACTTGGTTAGCCGACCCGAGTCCTCGGGCTTCTGAAGAATTTGCCTTAGGGGGAGTCGGTCAGCACGATGATTGAATGGGCTTGGAAATACGGGGGTAACCTTCGAGCCGAGATGACTAGGCCCAGTGCCAGCTTTTCAAGAGCCAGGTACCTTATCTCAGCAGGTACTATAGCTTTGCTTACGTAGTAGACCGGATATTGTTTGTTTCTTACCTCTCTAATCAGGGCCGAGCTGACTGTTGAGACTGAGACCGCTAGATATAGGAACAAGGGTTCGCCTTCTTCAGGCTTGGACAGCAGAGGCGACGAGCCCAAGTACTGCTTCAACTGTTGGAAAGCCTATTCGCACTCAGATGTCCACTTCGCCTTCTTATGACTCTTCAATTGTTAGAAGAAGGGGAGGCATTTGTCCGTGGCTTAGGATATAAACTGACCGAGTGCCGCCACTCGTCCTGTAAGGCATTGTATCTCCTTGATAGTCCGAGGAGAATTCATGTTGAGAAGCGCTTTGATCTTATCTGGGTTTGCTTCAATGCCTCTTTGGCTAACCTGAAACCCGAGGAATTTTCTCGAACCTACACCGAAGACACATTTCGCAGGATTTAGCTTCATTTGGTATTCTCGGAGTATATTGAAGGTTTCTCCGAGATCCGTTAAATGAGCAAATGCTTTAACACTTTTTACCAACATGTCGTCGACATATACTTCCATAGTGCGTCCAATTTGCTTCGTGAACATTTGGTTTACCAATCTCTGGTACGTAGCCCCCACATTCTTCAGGCCGAATGGCATGACCCGGTAACAATTGAGTCCCTTGTTCGTGACAAAGGTGGTCTTCTGCCTATCAGGGGGATGCATCGCAATTTGATTGTACCCGGAGTAAGCATCCAGAAAGGAAAGCAACTCATGGCCCGCCATACTATCGACCAACTGGTCGATCCGAGGTCATGGAAAACTGTCTTTTGGGCATGCTTTATTCAGATCCAGGATCCCGGGCATGTCCGCGTGTGACCATGCGAAGACATACTTATGTCATTGCAAGAACGTTAACAGCTTGGATCTTCGTTCGGGGCTGAGTGACGTTCCGAGCTGGACAGTCTTGCTGGGGCTGAGTGACGTTCCGAGCTGGACAGTCTTGCAAGACGTCGATGGCTAGAAGTGTTTGCTTCACATATCCTTTTTAAACTGCAATCGCGTAACACCTTCGGGCCTCTCGTTGGTCACCTCGGAGGTAACCAGTTCCGCCCTCGGTCAGAAACTTCATCGTCAGGTGATAGGTGGACATGATCGCCCTCTTTGCATTGAGGGAGGGTCTGTCCATGATCACATTATGCACGAACGGTACATTGACAACAAGGAAATCAACCATGAAGGTGACTTGATGTTGCCCATCTCCAACAGTTACTGAGAGGGAAATGGCTCCTTCGGAGATCACCCTCTCTCCGGAAAATCCGTGCAAGGGGGTCTTCACAGGTCTGAGTCGAGACTGCGAAATCCCCATACTTTCGAATGCCTCAGAGTAGATTACGTCGACTGAACTCCCAGTGTCGACTAGGATCCGATATACTTTGCAGTTGGCTATGGTCATGGTGACCACTAGGGCATCATTGTGCGGGTGCTGGATCCCTCGTGCATCATCTTTCGTGAAGGTGAGGCTGCAAGGGTTGACCCGAGGTTCCTTGCTTGGCCGCTCGATCGAATGGATGTAATGCTCCGAGCTGCTCCGAGAGTGAGCTTTCCAAGCTCTATTTGAGTCTCCTCAGCTTAATGAGCCTCCAAAGATGGTACGAATCTCAGCCGGCTCTTCAGGTGGGTTTCTCGGCCGCTCCTGTGCTTGCTCTTCCTTCCGAGCAATTTTCTCCTACTTAGTATATCGGTGGAGGCGCCCCTTCCGAATGAGGGACTCGATTTCATCCTTGAGGTCCACAAAGTCATCTGTATTATGGCCATAATCTCGATGGAGTCGGCAGTACTTACATTTATCCCTGTGATCCGGGTCAGCTCTCATGCAGACAGGCCAATTCAAGAGCTTCTCGCCGCGGATATCCAGCAAGATTTGCTCGGTGGTTGTGTTAAGGGGGGTATAGGAACAGAATTTCCCTTCAGGCCTTCTGGCCAGAGTCGGTCTCGGAAGGAATGGTCGTCCGTCCCTTTTTTCGATGCCTGAGGTTCCTCGTTTCTTGGCCTCTTTCCTTTTACATTTGACTCTAAGACTTGGATGTTTTTACGAGTGGCGGAGAACTCTTCAGCATGGACGTACTTCTGGGCTTTGGCAATGAGCTCGGCTAACGTCTTTGGAGGGTTCTTACCAACGAAAAAGGCAAATTTCCCCTCCTTTAGACCGTTGCACACTGCAGCGAGCGTTATTTTGTCATCATAGTCTTCCACCTGTAACGCTTCTTCATTGAACCGAGCAATGTAGTCCTTCAACGATTCCTTCGGTTCTTGTTTGATAGTGAGCAGGTGGGTGTTAGGCTTCCGACTCTTCTTACCGCTTATGAATTGGGTAAGGAATGATCCGGTAAGGTCCGCGAAAGAGCTGATAGATCCAGGTTTGAGCTGTCGATACCAGTTCCGAGCAGATCTCGCTAGCGTAATCGAAAACCCTCTACACATCATTACGTCCGTCATAGTCTGTATTTGCATCCACAATCGGTAGGCCTCCACATGCTCAGACGGATTGTCGGACCCGGAGTATTGAATGACAGGAGGTATCCGAAACCTTTGGGGCATCATCTCGTCCATAATGTCCGAGTCATCATGGTCTGTATTGTGGTCCACTTGAGTTTTTAATGGTCTCGTAAAATGGATGGATGGTCTGGATATAACACATACATCATGGTGAGACCCACAAAACAAAGTCATCAGCGGGAGTAGCTGTAACGCCCCAGATTTTTTGCCAATCTGGAGTTAAACGTCCTTAGGCAATGGGTCGATCCTAACATCTTATTAATTTCTCAAAACTCAATCCCAAAGTCCAATTTTATTTTTTTTAAAACTCATTTCCTTTAAAATCTAACCTTTCACCACCTTATTCTCCAAATTTTTCTAAGTACTTTCATATTAAACATGAATCCTAAAGTTTAGGTGAGGAAGAACAATACTTAAATTAAAATTTACTATAAATAGTAAATAAATAAATAAAATAGATTTTTTACCATTAACCTTTTGGAATCTCATGGAATAAATAAGTTACTTGGATAGAGCGGCTTCTCCTACCCCAAAATCATATATTGCACGTCAAATAACTCATCCCGGTTCGCAAGATATGCCCGTTTAAAACATCATGTGACGGAAACCACCACCGGATAGTCCAGCGGACTGCGGCACCACCACGCTAACTGTGGTGCACCACGGTCCAGCGGGCCAGGTGGGCCACAGCGGGCCAGGCGGCCCGTTTTCTGCGATTTTTTCTACAGTTTTTCGTTCGACTTCAAAAAATCATATTTCCCTCATTATAACTTCGATTTAGGTGATTCAAAAGCCAGATTGAAGCTTGATAAGTCTATTTTCATATAAAAATAAGTAAAAAATATAATAAAAATGTTGATATAGTTTAATCCAGGTTGATGTGACAACTATTCAAAAGTTATTAGTTTGGACAACAGTTACTTTTAGAATTTTTAGAATTTTTCTACAAAATGAAATCTAATGAAATTTGGTGGAGATGAAGTAAACTTAATGATGAGCTACTATAAAAATAATTAAATTCATATGCTAACTAAAAAAATGCCAAAAAGGGACGTAGAATTGTCCTAGGACCATATTCTGTCGTAATTAGGGCATAATTTAGTTAAGTACTAAACTGAATACTCAGTAGAATTAGCTTGAACCACTTTAAATACGATCTGCAAGACCCGAAACTTGTAGAATCATTGACGCTAGGTTACCCTGAAAGCTAGGATCAATCTCATTACCCAGTTGCTCTCAGGAGCACATTGAAACTCTGTATCAGATCTGGACCGCACGTCGAAAGTCCGATGACCACGAGACTAACTTAGGACCGCCTTCTTGGGCTTGACAACCATCCCGGAAATCAAATCTAGATAGTGTCTCGAGGCTATTCGCTTAAGCCCGAAGTGAAGTGTGTGAGAAATGTGGATATTTTTTTTAAAAAAAAATCTCTAAATTTATGTAATTTAAGACTTGTCGCTTGCGGGCCGAATATAAGGATTCAGACCATCAGAATCTGACCTAAATACACCCTCGGATCAGGAAAAATTTCCTACACAGGACAGTGTACTTGTGGCCCTGATTGGTGATCGTTGACCATTGAGCTGAAACTGGTCCACCACGGGCGATCTGTAAATCCGATCGGACTGAAAACTTGACTTGACCTAGATCCATGGTTAGGGAGCTTAAGTCCGACCTTTGGCTCAAGGGGGGCTCTGGAAGTGCTCCGTTGAGATGAAAGAAACGTTCTTTGGACATAACCTAAGTATACCTTTGCCCTGGGGCCATTTTCATTAGTTTTAGGCCTATATAAGGACCTTAAGCCCTCACTCTCTCATCCCATACGAATTTGGGAAACCCTAGGAGAGAGAAGAGAGAAAAGAGAGAGAAAGTGAGAGAGAAAGTGGGAGAGAGTTCCGGGATTCAATCCCATTGTTCCACGTGCTTAGCCACCGCATCTGTATCGCTCTTCCGGTGATTCTAATTCCATTTTTAGGTAAGAATTCCTAACCCTAACTTGATCTAAAGTTTCAAATAGTGTAAGTGATGAAATAGCTAACCTATTCCCTGTTATAGGTTGTCGTTGTGCCGTAAACAAAGGCATTATGTTCAAACTGATTTCGTTTCACGTCTACCGGCAAAAGGTGTGGACTATATACGATAGATTATGGTTTTCAAGGCTTTCAATGTCGGTTAATGATATATTACTGACGTGAATGCTATTTGACATGCATAAAGTGATGTCTGTTTTGTTTTTCAGTTATACGTTAAGTAGGTTGAATATACTGTATTCCTCGTATTTGTAGAAAATACCGTATGCGTATGAAATTCGGATATGTGCTTGCCATAATTAATTGTTGTCTATGTATGCTAGATGCATGTGTATCAACTTCTGGGTGAACAGATTAGCCTAATACATGTTATCCCAACATACGTTGTGTATGTTATAACGTGTAGCCTAAGTGTTTGTAGAAATGTTCGAATGAATATGGGACTATGATTTATACTTGCCATGACTATTGGTCGTGAATGCATGATCGTGGTTTATGTGGCAACTCCTTTGTGAAAGGATTCGCTATGACATGTGTTTTAACTAGCATATTACATGTATGTTGGAAGGTGTAGTCTAAGGTAGTTAGTAAATTGCAATGTATAAGGGTGTTGAGATATGATTCTCAACTGTGTTAACTATGTGTATGATTTCCTCCATGTACCATATATTATAGTGTCTGTTTATCTACGTAATACATATGTATAAATCCATGTTTAAGTTATATTCCATAAAATACAAAAACAAAGCCATGAAGGGTGATGGGGGAGTGGTGTAATGATTCCGTACAACAGCCCTGACAGCCCTAAAGCGGACAATATCAGACCTTTGATTGTATGAATTGAAATCTTGATCCATAACTGCTTTAACTATCTTCTAGGACATTTTGTTGTAATTGAATGTGATTGTGGCTATTGTATAGTCCAGGCAATCGGTAACCGATCCTAGATTGGTGGATGATGTTGTTTCACCACACAGAATGTGTTCGAAGAATCCGAGCCATATTTCGGTTATCGACAATGGTTAAGCCACACGGAGTGCTTACGCACTTCATGTCGATCTACCTGATGTGTGCTCGTGCTAGTCGAGCTCATCAAGTAACCTGATTGGCCAATGTATGTTCACCATGTTTGGACGCTACTGCTTGAACCTAAGGTACCAAACTTACCAGTGAAATCCCGTTAACCTTGGTACCTTGATCCGCTAAGACTCATGAGCCGGACATGGTGGTATGGGACACTGTGGTCAAGCTGTCGGCCTATGCCAGGGCGATGAGTCCACCTGTAGTGACCAGTGAGCAATATAAGCTCGTGACCCGAATACAGTAGTATGGGATACTATATTCGAGTTGTCGGCTTACACTGATTTGGTGATGAGCCCTTTGTAGTGACCTCGAGCGTACTCTGTGTCTATGTGGAGACGACAACCCTTCCGTAGCAATAAGAGTATAAACTAGGCCTACACTGATTTGGCGACGAGCCCTTTGCAGCGACCTAGAACCGCAATATCGTATGAGATTTACTAGGACTGACGACCTTAGAATGGATCATTGTTTGGGTATTAATATAAGGGAGGTACTTTAATTTCCCAACCCTGCTGTATGAAAAGGACTAATAAGAAATTGGTAATCATATGCATGCACCGCATTACGTGTGTGTTCAGTCGTAGCAGGTCAAGCACTGAGGCAGTGTTGTTCATATGCGAACGTGAGATGAAGTCGCTGAGGGAGCGTAGGTGATGACATACATCATACATTCATACCATTCTTGCATTAACAAGAGTACTTAGGGATATTTGATTTTACTGCTTTATCATTACTGCTTGACTGAATTGATAACATGTTAACCTTAGCTTTATTGTTCCACTGAGTTGATCACTCACTCCCACGTTATGGGACGGTGTCGTACACACCAACCAGACTCTGTCTTAGCTATAGGTGATGACGATGCTTATGAGGCAGAGCCAGACTTTTAAGACGACGAGGAGGAGCTCTCGTATATGTAACTCTCTAGCGGGTCTATGTAGACCTGGAGTTGCGCCGATTGGGCTATAGGGTTTTGGATAGAGAACATTACACTTTCTCATTTTGTACATTGTGGAACTACACTTGTAATTCTTTAACCTGGTAACATGTTCACACTTTGGAGACTTACACCAGTTTACATATATTTTATATATCTATTACAGTCTTCCGCTTGCGTAATTTAATTGTCTCTGGAGTATGATATGTCGTTTAGCTTAATCCCACTCATGTTTCAATGCACTCATCATAATCATCATTATCTATGTTGCATAAGTGATGCGTTGGAACTCGGGAGCTGAGCTTTGCTCGACCCCCGATTTTCAGGGCGTTACAGTAGCACACCACGCAATTCATCTCGGGTACTTCGGTCATGATCATAAATCTTGATTGTGGGCCCAACTTCATGTATGTTACCTACATCCACGCCGTCCATCTGTTTTAACTTATTTGTGGCTACTGTAATTTTTATTTGTGGCTATTGTAATTTTTATTTGCCATCCACCATTAAAAACATATTTGTGACTACTATAATTTTTATTTTCCATCCAAACTATTGATAGGATCACAAAGAACTGGAAGAGGAGATCACACTGACATCAGCTTGATCTAATACTTTTATGGCCCACAAGAAGTTTTTAATGGTCAATCACCACTGTTTTCTGTGGTGTGTTCCATCTAGATCTGCTACAACTTTTTTCCTTGTGCCCTAAAATGAGGTGTAAAAATAGATGGACAACATGAATGTAAGGTACATACATCAAGGTGGGCCCCTAGCACTATGGAACATTACAAGCATAATTTTCAGCCCAATACAAAACTCTGGTAGGCCATAGCAAAAGGAAACAATTAATTTACTCCATTAATTTGCATTTCTCTTTGCTATGGCTCACTAGAGTTTTGGATCAGGTTGCCCTCAAAGTTTCAAGGGGTGCCGCATCATAAACGCATTATTCATACGAGATTATTACAGATCAACATCAAAAGAAGAGCAGACAGATTTAAAAATACCTGAAACCAATAACTAAAATCCCTAAAACCAATGGTATTTCATGTTCATAAAGGCAATACCAAGCAAGGAAAAAATGAAAACCAGAAAAAACAATGTTGTGTGAAGAGAATGTGACAGATGATTGAAAATGAATAAAGGAAAAACATACCTTATTCATTTTCCTCCTCTTCTTCCTCTTTAATAGCACCTGAAACTTCAAAGAGTGAAGAGAGATGGAAGAGAGAGAGAGAGAGAGAGAGAGAGAGAGAGAGAGAGAGATTGGGTTAGGGAACGGAGCGAGAGATAGATAGGGTTAGGGAACGGAGCGAGAGAGATGGAAGAGAGAGAGAGAGAGAGAGAGAGAGAGAGAGAGAGAGAGAGAGAGAGAGAGAGAGAGAGAGAGAGGGATTTAGGGGTTTTTTAGGCAGGCCGTTGTTTTGGGCGCACGCCCAAATTTGGGCCAGGGTCGGGTATGGTGCTGTGGGCCCCACCATGATGCGTGTCAAACATCTACCCCATCAGTCAAATGCACCAACCCATGGTGGGCCCAGGTATTAAAAATCAAATCAATCTATGACTTGTATGGGCCACACCACATACAAAAGTTGAGAGGGGTTACCCTCCATTAAAACATTCATAATTAACTTTTGGGCCCACCGAGATGTGGTCCACAAATCCAGCCCATCCATTATGTGTGTACCACTTGGATGAGGGGTCATACCAAGTTTCAGATGCAACCAAATTTCAGGTGGGGCCCACCAAGTGCTTTTATATGTTTTAGGCGTATCTTCACGTGATTTTAGATGGTATGGCCCACTGGAGTTCCGTATATGGCTGATTTTTGGGATATCCCATAGTTTAAAGGGGACCCATCAAATGCATGTTGTTAATGTTTGACACACGTCATGGTGGAGCTTACACAGCTTGACCTCATGGGGACGACATGGATTAAACACATACATCATGGTGGGGCCTACAGAGCACCAACCACCAGCCATTAGATGGTGTAGGGGGGAGTAGCCAATCCGTTCCCCTCAATATTAAATATTCTTGAGAATTTGAGGATCTTGTTTTATAAACAAATGCCTGAAAATGCTCCACTTGCATGACGCAATTTTAGACATGTCTTGTAAACCAGTTCCATTAGTGATTCAGGTGGACCGTATAACTAGAAATACTGTACAGGGTGAGGCCTACCCTCTCCCGCTTGTTACCTTTTATATGGCCCACCTAAATCACATGTTAGCCTGATTTTTTGGCAATGTGCCTAACCTAGGTTGACACATGTAATGGTTGAATTGGATTTCATTTACACATCATAGTAGGCCCCGTAAAAAAATTAAGGATGGACATTTCCCTCCCAAGTGTTTCCCTTGGTATGGCCACTTGAATCAGTAATGAGGAACATATCATTGTAGTGTACACCCATGTCGGCCAACCCCTAAATTTGCGAGACTCTGTAAATTCCCTAAAATAAACTGACAAAATGGATGGAAGACATGGATATAAAACAAAATACACTGAATTTGTCTCTTCTAAATAGATTGCATGATACACACCACAACATTTAACAATAGTTTTGGATCCGCCTCAGTTTTTATATCTCACCCCTAAAATAAACTGGAAAATGGACGTATGGGTTGAATTTCCCACAAATATTGCAGAGAGACCCACCTGGCTTCCTAGTGCATTAACTTTCTGCGCAATCGGCGTCAGAGATCTCTTGGAATCTCTCCGGGCTTCTCATTGGTACACATCATTGTTGATCACACCAGCTCACAAACACACTGGTTTTCTCTATCCATAATAGATTGCAAACTACACAATACAACTTTTGATGTGTGGAACTTCTCTGGGCCAATCATGATTTATGTATTAGATCCCCAACGTCCATCAATTTTTCTAGATCATTCGAGAGCATGAGTCTAAAATGAGGCACATCCAAAGTTCAAGTGGACCACACCACAGAAAGTAGTGGGGACTAACCAAACTACCATTAAAACCTTCTTAAGGCCAACCACAAGATTTATTTGCCATCTAACTTGTTCACAAAGTCACATAAACCTGGATGAAGGGAAAAAACAAATATTAACTTGATCAAAGCTTTATGTGGCTTAAAGAAATTTTGAACCTTAGAAGTCAATTCCTACTGTTTCCTATGGTGTGGTCTACTTGAGCTTTAAATCCACCTTGTTTTTGGGCTCATATCCTAGAATGATTTGGGTAAAAAACAACAACAACAACAACAATAAATGGATAGTGTGAATCTAAGAAATACATCATCGAGGGGCCACCTAAATTTCACACATCAAGAAATTCCGTTACTTGCGGCGTAGCACATTCCGAGTAAAGAAAGAAAACCAGGAGTGTTTACATGTGAAACTTTCATGGGCCCCATCATGATGTTCATGTTAGATCCAAACCGTCCATCCAATTTTCCATATCATTTTAGGTAATGAGAGAAAAAAAAAAGATTGATCCAAGGCTCAAGTGGGCCACACTGTAGAAAAAAAAGTGGAAATTGGACACCTACCATTGAAAACTTTTTTGGGCTTTAGAAGGCTCTGATCAATCTGACATTTGTGTTTTACCTACATCCAAGTTTGTTTGAACTTATGAAGAGGTGGTAAATAAACCTCAAAGTGGACATTAGGAAGGTTTAAATGGTAGTCATTCAATTCCCATTGCTTTGTGGTGTGGTCCACTTGAGCTTTGGATGTGCCTCATTTTTGGGCTCATGCTCTGGAATCTAGAAAAGTTGGTGGATGGTCATTATAAGGAAAACATAAGGTGTTTTTTTTTTTTTTTTTTTTTAATAGCTTTTTTACTTTTAAAGTGGAAAATGAGGCTGTAACGACTAATATTGCCAATTTTGTAAAGGAACAGTGGTGGCCTCATATCCACCATTACCGTAGATATGCTAGTGAAGTTTCTACGCGCATTTCAAAATATATGTTTAAATATTTGCATTTCAAAATGCTTGTTAGATGATAAATTGCCTTTCAAAGACTGGAGACAACAAGTCAGCATGGACACTCAATGCTCATGGTGCGCATTGAAGTCGAGCTAGGGTCAGCTCAAACTCAGCTTGAACTCATTGTCGAGCTGTAAAAAATGGCTCATCTCGGATCGAACTCAGTTTCGAGTTGAGTTGATTCGAGCTTTATCGAGTCGAGTCGAGTGAGCTAACCAAGCTAACTTGGTTCGTGTACACCCCTACTAGCCAATCCGCGTCCAAAGCGGATTGCATAGTAACTCACTACGCTTAGCATACTGAGTAAACTCTGTGAGGACCACCATGATTTATGTATTTTCCGCTCCATCCGTCCATTTTAACAGATAATTTTAAGGCCTGAGACCAAAATTTAAGCATATACAATATTCAAATGGACCACACCACATGAAACAATTGATTCAAACACCTACCACAGAAGTTGTATCAAGCTTATATTTGTGTTTTCCCTTCATTCGTGTATGTATGATCTCACGAACGGGTTGGATGACAAATAATAAACATCATTGTGGGGCCTAGAAAGGTTTCAACGGTGGAGATCATTATCCCCATTGTTTCCTGTGGTATGATCCACTTGATCTTTTGATATGCTTCAATTTTGGCTCAACCACTTAAATTAGATGGAAAAGCGAATGGACAACATGGATATACCACATACATTCAAGGTGGGCCCAACTGAGTTACCGAATAACTCAGTATGCAATCCGATTTCATCCGCTTCCCAAAAACTTAGGCCCTGATACATAAACTTTTGTGTACATACAAATGTTTCAACTATGGCTGTTAAATCCCTAGGTGCGCATTGGATCTGCTTTATATTTTTTCTCATACCATAAAATGAGCAGAAAAAATAGACGGTGGGAATCACTCTCCCCACTGTTTTCTGTGGTGAGGTCCACTACATCTTTTTATCTGCCTCATTCTTTGGCTCATGTCCTAAAACAATATCTCAAAATGAATGGACGGCGTAAATATAACACATATATCATAGTGGGGCCCACAGAACTTGGTGACGTCGGTTCAATAGGCGATTCACGCGGGTTTAGGTTACCTAGCCCGTGTCCGTGAGAGAGACTGCCCTAATCTGCGGCAGTCTCCTCTCTCTCTCTCTCTCTCTCTCTCTCTCTCTCTCTCCCTCTCTCCTCTCCTCTCTCTCTCTCTCTCTCTCTCTCTCGCCCTCTCTCTCTCTCTCTCCTCCTGTCCCTCCTCTCTCTCTCTCTCTCTCTCTCTTCCTCTCTCTCTGACCTCTCTTGCGGACAGTTGCCGAACGCCCTACCCACGCACGCCCTCTCCCTCTCTCTGAAGCTCGGTTGAAGGTCATCACGACAGTGAGGTATCTCTCTCTCTCTCTCTCAATCTCTCTCAATATTAATGTCGATTTAGGAAATTGTGAGTTAGTAGTTTGTAGATTCTCGATTTGAATGTGGACCCCAAATTCGGTTTTTCTGATTTTACAAAATGGGGATTCAGGGATTTTAGGATTTTGGGGATTTGAGGACTTTTGAAACTGGGGATTTTCTGATTTTACAAATTGGGGGTTTGAGGATTTTAGGAATCGAGGATGTGAGGATTTTAAGAATTTGAGAGCTTTGGATGTGTCGTGAGATTGTCGTTGATGTGGTCCAATCAACAGTTATAGTTCACTAACAACATTCTTGTTGTTATAATTCCTTGTTGTCCATCATTTATCTTTCAATGATTCATTCGCCAAATTTGGTGGATTACTCTTATTTTATGGTGCAGATATTGAACTGGGTTAATTCTGCTGTTAATTATCAGTGCTAGTTTCAAGATAATTGGTAGAAAGTGCCCTTTGATTTCAAATTTTACATTGCTGTTTATAACTGTCATCATGAGGGCTTTTCAAGGAGACAGACAATGTTTGTATCTATTATCTTTATATGCCAAGTTGAATCTCCTATCATCAGCAAGTAATCATGAAGAACATTATGTCCTCAATGCATGAAGAAATCAATTTCCATTAGCATACCTGAGACTGGAGGTTTCCTAACCCCTCATGTATCCTCCACTAGTCCACATGCACCTCAATTTGGGGCTCCACATGCCAACCTGGCAAATGTTATCTGTGTATCACATGTGAACCAGTGTATATTATCTAGCCAAAAACTCAAGCTATTCAACTGTCAGGTCAACTGCACGAGAATAGGCAAATTTGGTGGCCTATAAACGACTGTCCAATGTTTTTGTTCATTTGTGAGGGGCCTGAGTGGTTTTCTGGACTGACTTTTGGCTGGATAATCTACACCATTTTCCACCTGATACATGGCCTGGATGTCATATGCACGTGCCCAGTTAGCATGCATAGCCACATGTGGAGGTGCCCGTGGGGCTAGAACCTCGAAGTAGTGAGCAAACATCTCTTTATCTACTGAAACTTAATGTTTTACTGCTATGAATTTGTTCAGCTTCATTTAATTGATAGTTGAATCTCACTTTTGATTGTTCCTTTTACTCTTTAATTGATAGTTGAATCTCACTTTTGATTGTTCCTTTGAAGAGTCTGTTGTTTTCGATCTGGTGGGAGTTAGTTCATTCATTGAATAAAAATAGAATTGAAGTAGGTGCTGTTGTGAACGAGGTGTATCTTGGAAGTCATACAAATCATAAAATACTAACATTGTGATTTGGCCTACCAAATTCAGCTACTTTCCATTTTATTTCGAATTGTACATTTCATGGTAACTCGAGGAAATATTAGGATTATCTGATAAGTGCAAATTTAAGGTTATGATCCTTCATAAAGTTAGTTTCTTATCATTGTTAAATGCTTTATTGGTATCTTTTGTGCATTCATTCATTGAATAGGATCTTATTAATTCATGTTATATGCTCTTTTATGGTGATTCCAATGCATTAGGACTTCTACCATTATTTGCAGTCCTTGGTCTCTATTGCACATGACCAAATCATTTAAGTGTACTTTCCTTCATCTTGTTACCTATTGGTGATAGCCCTAAGTTCCCTCCAATTCATTCATTTCTATATCTATCATTCCTTGTCTTGCCACTCATCCACCTCAACATCCTCATTTCAGCGCCACACATCCTATGGACGTGTTGTTCCTTAGTTGCCCAACTTTTTGTCCCATAAAGCATGCTTGGTCTCAATCTCTCCACTCTCATGAATTATTGACCCAAGATATTGAAAGTGGAAGTAGAGGCTTGATGCTAAAATATTTTATGCTTGCAGTGCATGTTTGTCCCAACATGTACTCAAATCCCTAAACCTAAACCTAAACCTTAACATATTCTCAATTCCTTAAACCTTAACCTATAACCTAACTTAAACCTAAACCAATGCAGATTCAAGGGCAAAAAATCCATGATATTAGAGACTTTTTAGCACCTTCGACGTAGTTTAGAATTTAGAATGGGTTGAAATGTTACTGTTCATCAAATTTCCTAGGGAGGGATGGTTGCAAAATGCTAGATGAAATGTTATTAATTCCTGTTATATGCATTAGGACTTCTATCATTATTTGCAGTCCTCACCTGCAGGAGAGCAGAGGTTTTTGCATTATAGTCAGAAATCCTAAACAAGGTAATTAGCTCTCTTGCATTATTGCTATCTTTTTGGACTTTTCATGCAAAACTAAAAGTTGAATTAGAACTTTGGGTCAAAAGTTTAGATAGTGCCATTATCTCTAAGTTGAATTAGCATCATTAACTCGACTTAAGTTTAGATAATGCCATTATCTGTAAGGATTTAAGTACCACATCAAGTTTTCAAACACTCCTAGAAGAAAATGAAGCCTAACCACCTCTACTAATGCAATATTAAGTAGCATTCATTAAGAAGAAGTGCAAAATGTTGAATCAATTTTTAGCAAACCTTTCTCAATCCACTAAGTAGGAACCTGAGCCACAGCTATAAGTAGGAAAGAACACTAGAAAGTTAGTGGCAAATACTAAGGGTCATACCTCCAAAATGGGTGTCTCCATTTGTGGCCAGAACTTCAAAAAACACCATTATCAATTGTCAAGATACTGACATTGAACATCCCACCCCCAAGGTCGAACACAAGGATGTTTTTCTCCCCACCCTTCTTATCCAAACCATAGGTAATGGTTGCAACGGTTGGTTCGTTGATTATCCTCGCTACATTCGGTCCAGCTATTACACCAGCATCCTTGGTAGCCTGTCTTTGAGCGTCATTGAAATATGCTGCAGAGTACAAAGAAGATCACATTAGTAATCACAGAGAAAATTTGCATAAATACATAACAACAACTGAAGAGCTTTCTTTACCAGGGACAGTAACAACAGCATCCTTAATCTTCTTTCCAAGGAATGCTTCGGCTGTATCTTTCATTTTGGTTAGAATCATAGCATTGATCTCCTAAGGGTTGAAAACCTTGGTCTCACCGTCCTTAATCTGGACTTGTATGTATGGCTTTCCATCTTTGTTTACAATCTTGTATGGAACAAGTTTCATATCCTTTTGCACCTCTTTGTCATCAAACCTGCCAGCATTGATGCTTTAATAAGGCACATTTCTTCCTACATCGCAAAGAAAAGGGAGAGAAGTTCACTCTCTTAACAATGTAATGGACTGAAATATTACTTTCTTCCGATCAGTCTTTTGACATCAAAGATGGATCTTTCAAGATTGACAACCGCTTGATTCTTTGTGGCCTCTCCAATCAGTCTCTCAGTATCCGTGAATCCCACCCAGGATGGGGTAATGCGGTTTCCTTGGTCATTGGCTATGATTTCCACATGACCGTTCTTGTAAACACTAACACACGAATATGTTGTGCTAAGATCTATGCCAATAACTATTCCCAACTTGGTTGCTTCCTCTTTCGCAATGGTGAATGCAAACAGAGATCCTGAGATAAAATTCACAGAAGGTCAATCCATTTTATCCAGAAGAATCATTAGAACTCCAAGATGAACCCTAGTAGGGCTAGCTTCACCTCGGACCCCAAATTCCATCTATTGAATGTTGACAGATGTTCATCTCGGCAGCCATTGCAATCATTTCACTTCGCCTTGTCCATCAGCTGCTTAGTTTGATCTCTACCCCCACACACTCTTAACAATACATTTTCAGGTGACTGACACGACGTCTAAGATCATCTTATCCTTGTGATTAGGGATATGTGGCCACATTATCGTGGTGGCCCATCAGATCAACAGTTCCAATCGGTTTTAAAGGGTTCAGTTAGCAAGAATTCTCTTTACACAAGGTAAACTTGTTTTTTCTCTTCCTCGAGAGGGGCAAAAGTCACCTCGCCGCCATTTCTCTCTCTTTCTCTCTAGAATGTACTCATTCTAGAGCAAGTGGCGGTGCAAGCTCTGCGTGTGAGTTTGATTTCGACCTTCATAGCAAGATCGCAAGCATGAATCTTTTTACTAGATTTGCAGCGAAAATGAAAGTCAATGGTGAAATTTTTTCAAAGGTCCCTCTGGGTTTTATTGAAGAAGATGATGACGATCTTATTGAAGAAGATGGTGAAACCTAAACCTGGGGGATAATTGCTTATGATTGATAAGTATGATGGATGGTGGATGTGAGGGGGGCCAAACAAACTTGGGGGATAATTGCTTATGATGTTGGAAACCAAACATGTTTTTTTACTTTTTGATTAATAAGTATGTTCGTTACCAAATATACTTATCAACTAAATAAGTAGAAGCCAAGACAAGCTACTTATGGCATAAGTAGCCTATCCAAAGTAACTTATGATTCAAACACCCCCTAAATGTCAATGTTGTTTGGATACCTCAAGTTGAGAGCATTCTTCATCTCCTATGTGGAAACGAGTTGGCAAATCAGGTTTGGAATTAATTTTGGATCTTCTTAGTGTAAACTTAAGAGATTGTTTTCCATTCAGTTGTGTTGATAGGTGGCTATCAAGAGGTTCCGCTAACAATCTAGTTGTGAACTCTTATGTGCATTGTTCCTTCGTTATGGAGATTTTGGAATGCTAGGAATAATAGCAGATCTACGGCAAATAAGTGACACATGGTACTGGAATCAGAAACATCATCTGCTGGTTGAAGCTAGTATTTGAAGGGAGTGCTTCAAAAAATTATTTTGGACCGTCTTTAGATAAAAATTCACAAGTTATTCAAAATCAAGTTATTCCTCTAATATGGGGCCACACGAGAGGAAACAATTGAGAATAGGTTAAGGTTTAGGTTTAGGAAATCGAGTTCGGGTTCGGGATCGGGTTTAGGTTTGGGTTTTCAAGTTTAGGTTATAGGTTTAGGGGTTTGAGAATAGGTTAAGGTTTAGGTTATAGGTTTAGGTTAAGGTTATAGATTTTAGGTTTGGGTTTAGGTTATAGGTTACAGGTTTAGGTTTAGGTTTATGTTTAGGTTTAGGTTATAGGTTTAGGGATTTGAGAATAGGTTTAGGTTATAGGTTTTGGGATTTGAGAATAGGTTTAGGTTATAGGTTTAGGGATTTGAGAATAGGTTTCGGAATCTACTTTAGGAATTTGGGTTTAGGTTCGGTTCGAGTTCAGGTTGAAAGTTTGGGTTAAGGTGTAGGTTTAAGTTAAGTGAATTAAGTCTAGGTTATAGGTTTAGGTTTCACCATCTTCTTCAAAAAGATCGTCATCATCTTCTTCAATAGAACCCGGAGGGACCTTTGGAAAAATTTCACCATCGACTTTCATTTTCACTGTAAATCTAGTAAAAAGATTCATGCTTGCGAGTGACGTTATGAAGGTTGAAATCAAACTCACACGCAGAGCTTGCACCGCTGCTCACTTTAGAATTAATATATTTTAAAGAGAAAGAGAGAGAAATGGTGACGAGGTGACTTTTGCCCCGACTGAGGAAGAGAAATTAGTGCGGTGATTTGATTTGCCCGATGAGTTGTGAGATTTCAGTCGACACCAGTTTCCTGCTAAAGGCCTTTCCAACAAGTTCTTGCATAAGCATGCTGGGTGGTGCCTAACTCGGTGTTTGAGAAAAATCCACTCCGTCCATATGTTTTTAGAGCTCATTTTAGGACGTACGACCAAATCTGAGATGTATCTAACACTCAGATGAGCCACACGAGAGGAAACAATTGAGAATAGGTTTAGGTTTAGGTTTAGGAAATCGGGTTCAGGTTCGGGATCGGGTTTAGGTTTGGGTTTTCAAGTTTAGGTTTTAGGTTATAGGTTATAGGTTTAGGGATTTGAGAATAGGTTTAGGTTATTCTCAAATCCCATACACATGTAACAGTAACCCCAACACCCAACTAGTTGCACAATTTTCATATGTAAAACTAAATTAAGTGGGAGATGGTCCTACAAGTAGGTTTGACAATGGACTAGGTTTGGGCCCAACCAGGCTAGGTTAGGTCCTTTTTTTTTTTTTTGACACCTAAGGTCCAAGAATTGTTAAGCCCTACCAAAGCCTGGATGGACCTATCACATTAGGGCTTAGCCCGGGTACAAAAAAGAAGACAAAAAAAAAATTTAGGACCAGCCCAACCTAACTGACTTAGCCCGGGTACAAAAAAAAATGTAATCACCATGAATTACCATGTGCAATTTTTAATAAGTAAAATTTACTACTAGATTTTATCAAAATGATTATAATGCATGTGCGTCCTGTGGGGTGCATCATGAATCACTCTAACAAGTCCATGTGCCCATGTTGAAGTGCATGTGTTTAGGTTATAATCATGTAGTATTGTTTTCATGAAGCATGGATTGACAATATCTTCATAAATTGATTTGATTGGCACATGTGTGTTAAGTCAAAACTACTCATTTAGTGGGTATAATTTTTCTTTTTCTTTTTTAATCTCAAATCATTAATTGATACCTGGCACCCCAATGGGTGCACTAATGTACTAATGGGTATGAACATGAGTGCCCACTACAAAACCATCATGGTATGATTATGGGTATTTTACCCATGTACTCAGCTGATTTAGATGATCTGTCCTGGTTGTAAGTTAATACCATGTGGCAATTTTTGTTGTTTTATTCTTCAGCCAACTCTGATATTTTTGATATCTCTCACCTTTGGCCCATACATTGGCCATTAAAATGTTATATACATCTAGATCTCATTGCTAGCTAGGTGGTGCTTTTTCTGATGATTGAGCTGTTTGCTATAAACATTCGTTGAACTTAATTCATAACAAACACTTGAGATCTATTTTAGTGGTTCCTAAGGCGTTTCAATTCGTTTCTATGTATATTATTTTCCCTTTTTCATTGGGATTTGCTAGATCTAGAGATAGGGTCTGCATTTCGAAAGATTAAAATGAGAAAATGTTTTTTCTTTGTGGAAGCAAATAGATCATGTTTTTTTTTTTTTTTTTCACTTCCATTTTAAAAATAAAAATAAAAAATTATTGAGTTGAGATGCTAAGAGATGTGATTTTTGTTTCTGTACACATGGGTTATAGCCTCTGAAGTGATTTTTGTACACATACATACATATACATGTATACATGTGTGTTTGTGTAGACACAAAGAAGAAGGTGAGATTTGGGGTGATGGGTTTTTTAGTTGAGATGGTAAAAGAGATGGGTTTGGTTTTTTGAAGTGGTCTTTGTTGTTGTGTACATGGTTTCAGCTTTAGAAATGATGTGTGGATGAGTACATACATATATACCATACACATGCATACATGTTTGTTTGTATGGAAGAAGAAAGGAAGGTGAGATTTGGAATGGTGGGTTTTTAAGATGAAAGGTGAGAGAGGTGAGTTTGTTGTTTTAAAATGGTTTTTGGTGTTCTCTACATGGTTTTCAGCTTTTGAAATGATGTTTGTGTACATACGTACATACATACATATACATACATCTTAGGTATATACAGATATACATATATGCATGTGTGTATATGTATGGAATCAAGGGAGCAAGGTGAGTTTTAATTTTGTTTAAACATACATACATACATACATACATACATGCAGACATGTAGAACTAGGTGTTTTGGAGTGGTGGGTTTTTGAGTTGTTATACACATGGTTTCCATCCGTAAGAATGACTATAAGAAAGTAGTAGTAACATCTACTGCATCAAAGTTTCTATTGAAATGGTTGTTTCAGTATGAACATGAGCACAGACAATGGTCGGCCACTATCTCTTTGGGACTGATATCAAGTTGTTTACATGCAATGGATTCAAGACAAATTCCAAATCATCATCAGACTTCTTGAGGTGCATACTGGTTCATGCATACATACAAATGTCAACATCATTGTCGTCATTATCATTCACATCACCCGACTGTGTATGGTCGCTTGACTTGTTCTTAATGTTACTACAAATTTCTCAAAACTTATACAATGAGACAGTTCAGCAAGTTCCACTTTTTCTTAAATTGAATTTGAAACCTTCAGTCTATAGAAGAGGAGGCAACCAAATTGTTGTAATTCTAATGATGTTTTCATAATGTTCATAACAATGAAGAGGAAAAATCTCTAAGCATGTTAAATACAATTAGAGAATCCTATTGAAGAAGTTATATCAGCTAGCTTTTCACATTCATTCCTTAGGAACCTTGCTATCAAATGTTAAGATTATAGTACCAGATGTTAATGATCTTCTCTCATCTTAAAATCAAAGCTTGAATCATGGGGATTGAACCAGGAATACTTAAACCTTATTTGTTTTTACAGCATATAAAGAACTATGAGTTATTTCTAAAGAAGGTATCCAAGTGGATGAACCATGACAACCTACACCGATTTTAATCATTAGTTTTCAATGACAGGTGGGGCCCATGGACCAATAATCCAAACCCATGCCTGTTTGTCCCAACAGCAAATGAACAACGCCTAAGAATCTCCTCGATAGGACAATCTTAACCTATCAATTTCGGGCTTCTATATAAAAGGTTACTTTATCTTGTCTCACTCATGTACCATTTCATGTTATATACATTGTATTATATACATCATTGAATATACATTGTATGAGGGTTACAGTAATCTTGGAGTGCAGAAAATTTCCAAGTATGTGCATTTTAGTCCGAGTTCCATCTCTAATCACGATAGCCTTGGGAGGGTTGATACGAGGGATGGGTTGACTGCGAAAGGGCCGTTTAAAACTATATTAGGTTATCTTGCTGGTCCTGAAATCATTATATCTGACAAGATAACCCAATATAGTTTTAATAAGCCCTTTTGCAATCAACTCATCCCTCGTATTAACCCTCTCAAGGTTATCGTGATTATAGAAATAACTTGGACTGAAATGCACATACTTGAAAATTTTCTGCACTCTAAGATTACTGTAAACCTCGTACAATTTACTTAGAAATTTTCAGCACTCTAAGTTTATGTATTTGCTCGAAATTAATGGAGCAGACCCGGATGTGCGTCGGAGCTATCTGGATGAGCGGGGGTCCCTGGAAGGTGGGAACCGGTGTTATGACCATGATAAAGTTGTTCATTTTCTATGGACAGCATTGGAGGGGCCTGGCCATTTGGACAGGCCGTGTTTATGTATTCGGTCAAAATTAATGGAGCAAACCCGAATGTGCGTTGGAGCATCCGGATGAGCGGGGATCCGTGGAAGGTAGGAACCACTATTATGACCATGATGAAGCTGTCCATTTCCTATAAACAACATTGAAAGGGCCTGACCATTTGGACAGGCCGTGTTTATATCTGTATTTGCAGGTACCACACCCTTAACCTAAACCTATAACCCCAAACCTATAACCTATAACCTAAACTTATAACCTTAACCTAAACCTATAACCAAAACCTAAACCTATAACCTAAACCTATAAACTAAAACCTAAACCTAAATCATAACCTATAACCTAAACCAAAACCTATAACCTTAACTTAAACCAAAACCTAAAACCTAAACCTTAGCCTATAACCTATAACCTAAACCTAAAACCCAAACCTAAACATATAAGCTAAAACCTAAACGTAAACCTAAACCTAAAACCTAGATGTATTCTCAAATCCGTAAACCTAAACCTACACCTAATCCTAATCTCAACTCTCTAACCTAAACCTAAACCTAAACATGAAATCCCAAGCCTAAACCTGATCCCGAACCCGAAACTGATTTCCTAAACCTAAACCTTAACCTATTCTCAAATCCTAAACCTAAACCTATAACCTAAACCTATAAACTAAAACCTAAACCTAAACCTAAACCTATAACCTATAACCTAAACCAAAACCTATAACCTTAACCTAAACCAAAACCTATAACCTATAACCTATAACCTAAACTTATAAGCTTAACCTAAACCTAAAACCAAAGCCTATAACCTTAACCTAAACCAAAACCTATAACCTAAACCAAAACCTGTAACCTAAACCTTAACCTAAACTTATAACTTTAACCTAAACCTAAAACCAAAACCTAAGCCTGTAACCTAAACCTATAAACTAAAACCTAAACCTATAAACTAAAACCTAAACCTAAACCTAAACCTTAACCTATTCTCAAATCTCTAAACCTAAACCTACACCTAATCCCAATCTCAACTCCCTAACCTAAACCTAAACCTAACCTTGAAAACCCAAGCCTAAACCCGATCCCAAACTCGAACCCGATTTCCTAAACGTATACCTAAACCTTAACCTATTCTCAAATCCCTAAACCTAAACCTACACCAAATCCCAATCTCAACTCCCTAACCTAAACCTAAACTTAAATATGAAAACCCAAGCCTAAACCCGATCCCGAACCCGAACCCGATTTCCTAAACCTAAACCTTAACCTATTCTCAAATCCCTAAACCTAAACCTACACCAAATCCTAATCTCAACTCCCTAACCTAAACCTAAACTTGAAGATGAAAACCCAAACCTAAACCCGATCTCGAACCCGAACCCAGTTTCCTAAACCTAAACCTTAACCTATTCTCAATTCCCAAAGCTATAACCTATAACCTAAACCTAAACCGAACCTAAACCTATAACCTTAACCTATGACTGAAACCTATAACCTTAACCTAAACCTAAAACCAAAACCTAAACCTATAACCTAAACATATAAGCTAAAACCTAAACCTAAACCTAAAACCTAAATGTATTCTCAAATCCCTAAACCTAAACCTAATATTAATCCCAATCTCAAGTCCCCAACCTAAACCTAAACCTAAACATCTAAACCCGATCCCGAACCCGAACCTGATTTCCTAAACATAAACCTTAACCTATTCTCAAATCCCTAAACCTAAACCTACACCAAATCCCAATCTCAACTCCCTAACCTAAACCTAAACCTAAACATGAAAACCCAAGCCTAATCCCGATTCCGAACCCGAACCCGATTTCCTAAACCTAAACCTTAACCTATTCTCAATTCCCAAAGCTATAACCTATAACCTAAACCTAAACCTAACCTAAACCTATAACCTTAACCTATAACCTTAACATAAACCCAAAACCTAAACCTTAACCAAAACCAAAACCTATAACCTTAACCTTAACCAAAACCTGTAACCTAAACCTTAACCTAAACTTATAACCTTAACCTAAACCTAAAACCAAAACGTAAACCTATAACCTAAACCTATAAACTAAAAACTAAACCTAAACCTAAACCTATAACCTAAACCAAAACCTATAACCTTAACCTAAACAAAAACCTATAACCTAAACCTTAACCTATAACCTATAACCTAAACTTACAACCTTAACCTAAACCTAAAACCAAAACCTAAACCTATAACCTAAACTTATAAGCTAAAACCTAAACCTAAACCTAAAACCTAAATGTATTCTCAAATCCCTAAACCTAAACCTAATCCCAATCCCAATCTCAACTCCCCAACCTAAACCTAAACTTCAAAACCCGATCCTGAACCCGAACCCAATTTCCTAAACCTAAACCTTAACCTATTCTCAAATCCCTAAACCTAAACCTACACCAAATCCCAATCTCAACTCTCTAACCTAAACCTAAACCTAAACATGAAAACTCAAGCCTAAACCCGATCCCAAACTTGAACTCAATTTCCAAAACCTAAACCTTAACCTATTCTCAATTCCCGAAGCTATAACCCATAACCTATAACGTATAACCTATAACCTAAACCTATAACCTTAACCTATAACCTTAACATAAACCCAAAACCTAAACCAAAACCTATAACCTTAACTTAAACTAAAACCTATAACCTTAACCTAAACCAAAACCTGTAACCTAAACCTTAACCTAAACTTATAACCTTAACCTAAACCGAAAACCAAAACCTAAACCTATAACCTAAACCTATAAATTAAAACCTAGACCTAAACCTAAACCTATAACCTAAACCAAAACCTCAAAAACCTATAACCTAAACCTTAACCTATAACCTATAACCTACAACCTAAACTTATAACCTTAACCTAAACCTAAAACCAAAGCCTAAACCTATAAGATAAAACCTAAACCTAAACCTTAACCTATTCTCAAATCCCTAAACATAATGTAACATCCCGGATTTTTGCCAACCTGGAATTAGACGTCCTTAGGTAATGGGTCGCTCCTAACACCTTATTAACCTGTCAGAACTCAATCCCACTGTCTAAAATCGCTTGTTAACCCATTTCCTTCACAAATCCCACCCTTCACCACCTTGTTCTTTCAATTTTTCTAAGTACTTTCACCCTAGACATTATCTTAAACTAGCTAAGTATTATAACTTGGATCACTTTATATACAAACTACAAAGGCCCAGGTATCACCTCAGACGAAAATTACTCAGGACTAAATCCTTTAGAAATGAGGCGAGAATTAGCCAGTGTTAAACTAGAGTACTTGTGAAATTAGCACCAATCACTTTAAATACGATCTGCAAGACCCAAAACTTGTAGAATCATTGACGCTAGGGTACCCTAAAATCTAGGATCAAACTCATTACCCGACTGCTCTCGGGAGCACATTGAAACTTCGTATCAAATCTGGACCGCACGTCGGAAGCCCGATTAACACGAAGTGAAGGAATTAGGACCGCCTTGCTGGGCTTGACAGCCATCTCGAAAATCAAATCCAGATAGTGTCCCAGCGCTATTCGCTTGAGCTCGGAGCGGGGAGTGTGAGAAATTTGAAAATAATTCTAAATTAAATTCAAAATAAATAAATCTGGCACGTCTTGCTTGCGGATCAATATTAAGCAACCAGGCCGTCAGAATCAGGCTAAATTACACCCTCGGATCAGGGATATTTCCCCAAACATATTCATGTACTCGGAATCTCTGATCGAGATCCACTGACCGTTGAATTAAAACTGGTCCGCCACGTGTGATTTGAGAATCCTAGTGAAACAAAAACTTAATGGTACCTAGATCCAGTATTAGTGAGTTTAAGTCTGACCTTTGGCTCAAGGGGGACCACCAGAAGTCCTCTGATGAGATGAAACTGGCCCGCTTTAGTTATAACCTAAGTATAACTTGACCTGGAGTCTATTTTGGAGACTTTTTAGGCTATATAGGGACCTTTAAACCCTCTCTCATTCAGCCATACGAATTTGAGAAAAACCCTAGGAAAAGAGAGAGAAAAGAAAGAGAAAGTGTGGGAGATGTGGGAGATTCTTCCTGTCGTTCTTCCCTACTATATCCAAGCTCCACCACCTCGTTCTAATCACTTTTCCGGCGATTCCGGCTCCGTTTCTAGGTAAGAAATCCTAACCCTAACCTGTTTTGGGGTTTTGATAGTTGTATGTTATGAAATAACTTACTTAAAGCATGCTATAGGTCGCCAAACTGCCGAATACGGAAGCTTAGCAAACCTTTCATATTCGTTACGATTCTATGACTAAAGGTGTGGACTTTAGGTGTATAGGTTATGGTTTTCAACACTTTCAATGTCAGATAATGATAGATTCATGATCTGCATGTAATTGCACATGTACAAGTGCTGTCTGTTTTCCGTTTCGATTAAAGATGAAGAATATGGAATTTACATACTCTAGGTATTTGTAGAAAGTACCGTATACGTATAAATTTTGGAAATGCGTTTGCCATGATTATTTTCTGTATTGATATATTATATATGGATAAAATACTTGTTTGGCGAAAGGACTCGCCCTAATACATGTTTTTGCTAATATACACTATGTATGTTAAAATAGTGTATTCTAAGTGTTTGTGAAAATGACTGAATGAGTATAGAATTCACATTCGTGCTTGCCATGAGTAATTGTCATGGATACAAGATTATTGTATAGACGATACCCCTTTGACGAAAAGATTTGCCCTAAATCACGCCACGGCCAATATACACTATATATGCTAAAACGTGTAGCCCAAGTGTTTGTGGAAATGACTGAATGAACATAGAACTTGGATTCCTGCTTGCCATGACTATCTGTCATGGGTGCGCGTCTTATAATTGGGGCAACTCCCTAGTGAAAGCATTTGGCCTTATACCTATGTGATCAACATACGTCATGTATGTTGAGGTATGTAGTTTAAAGTGTTTGTTGAAATGACTAAATAAATATGGATTTATGATTTATGCCTACCAAATGTATTGAATGTAAGAACATGATTGATGTGTATGCGACAATTCCTTGCTATAAGGATTTGTCCTATTCTATGTTGAAATCAACATACGTCATGTATGTTGGAGTGGTGTAGTTTAAGTGTTTACTAAAATGACTGTGTGAGAAATTGTGCGACGAACTAAGTTTAATAAGGTGTTGAGATAGGACTCTCAACTACCTTAGAGATGTATATGATTTCCTCCATGTTGTTTATTTAGTTTAAGCGCATACTTGTGAAATATATGTGTTTGTATTTCCGGTTTATATTGTGCTTTATAACATGCTTTATAACATGCTTGAATTACTTTGTATATTTTGCTTTACTCTATATGCTTTAGAATAAGGATTGATTGTGTTTGGGGCTATGATTATAGTCCAGGCAATCGGTAACAGTATTGAATTCATGGCTATGATTCATTCACCACATGAGATGTGTTCAACGAACCCGAGTCGTACTTCGGTTGGCGATAGTGGTTGGCCATACGAAGTGCTTATGCGCTTCATATCGTTCAACTTGTTGTGCGCTCGATCTAGCCGAGCTCGTCAAGCAACCCGATCTGTCTTATGTATGTTCACTATGTTTGGACGCCTCTACTTGAACCTAGGGTACCAAACTTACCAGTGAAATCTCGTTAACCATGGTACCTCAATCCGCTAAGACTCATGAGATGGGCATGGTGGTATAGGACACCGTGGTCGAGCTGTCGGCCTACGCTGGGGCCACGTGCCTCCCCGTAGTGACCAATGAGCAACCAGACTCGTGAGCCGATTATGGTGGTATGAGACACTATATTCATGTTGTCGGCCTACATTGATAAGGTAATGGGGGAGTGATGCAACGAATGCGTGTAATAGCCTTAGCAGCCCTTTGTAGTGACCTCGAGCATACTCTGAATTTGCGGTGAGGCGACGAGTTTTGCCGCGGTGTATAGAGTATGAACTAGGCCTGTATCAATTTAGTGATGAACCGTTAAAAGAGTGATGGGGGAGTGGTGTAACGGTTCTGTGTAACAGCCCTGACAGCCCTTGCAGCGACCTAGAAACACACCATCATATGAGATTAACTAGGACTGACGACCCTAGAATGGATCATGTTTGAGAATGATACAAGGGAAGTACCTTAGTTTCCTAATCCTGCTATTTGAAATGAACTAATAACAACTCGGTAATCATGCTCATCATCGCATTGCATATGCCTGGAAGATGTGGAGCACTGAGGAATGCAAGCATGCCACGAACGTAAGATGGTGTCGCACGAGGGAGTGTGTGGTGAGGGCATGCATCATGACTGCATTCATACTTGCATTAATAAGAATATTTAGAATTGTTGATTGTACTGCTTTATCATTACTGCTTGACTGAGTTGATAACATGTTAACCTATGCTTTACTGTTCCACTGAGTTGATCACTCACTCCCACGTTACGGGATGGTGTTGTACACACCAACCAGACTTGTTTGAGTTTCAGATGATGGCGACGCTGCGAAGCGGAGCCGGACTTTTATGAGGATGAGGATGTTCCTCCTTTATGCAGTTTCAGGCGGCTTCATGTAAGTCGTGTCTTGATTGACGGTGTTACAGGGATGTTGACTAGAGGACCTTACACATTTGATATATTTTAACATTGTACTTGTAATTATTTAACCTGGTAATGTTATCACACTCTGGAGACTCACCACAGTTTATATATTTTATATATCTATCACAATCTTCCGCTTGTAAATTTAACTGTCTCTGGAGTATGATATGTCATTTTGGCTTAATCTCACTCATGTTCACTACACTAATACAGACAACATTCAATCATCATTCATTATGTTGCATAAGTGATGTGTTGGAACTCGGGAGTTGAGTTTATGCTCGACCCCCGATTTTCAGGGCGTTACACCTAAACCTACACCTAATCCCAATCTCAACTCCCTAACCTAAACCTAAACCTAAACCTAAACTTGAAAACCCAAGCCTAAACCCGATCCCGAATCGGAACCCGATTTCCTAAACCTGAACATAACCTATTCTCAATTCCCAAAGCTATAACCTACAACCTAAACCTAAACCTAACCTTAACCTATAACCTTAACATAAACCCAAAAGTTAAACCTTAACCTAAACCAAAGCCTATATCCTTAACCTAAACTAAAACCTGTAACCTAAATCTTAACCTAAACCAAAGCCTATATCCTTAACCTAAACCAAAACCTGTAACCTAAACCTTAACCTAAACCAAAGCCTATATCCTTAACCTAAACCAAAACCTGTAACCTAAACCTTAACCTAAACTTATAACCTTCACCTAAACCTAAAACCAAAACCTAAACCTATAAACTAAAACCTAAACCTAAACCTATAACCTAAACCAAAACCTATAACCATAACCTAAACTAAAACCTATAACCTAAACCTTAACCTATAACCTATAACCTATAACCTATAACCTAAACTTATAACCTTAACCTAAACCTAAAACCAAAACCTAAACCTATATGCTAACCCTATAAGCTAAAACCTAAACCTTAACCTATTCTCAAATCCCTAAACCTAAACCTACACCTGATCCCAATCTCAACTCCCTAACCTAAACCTAAACCTAAACCTAAACTTGAAAACCCAAGCCTAAACCCGATCCCAAACCCGAACCCAATTTCCTAAACCTATACCTAAACCTTAACCTATTCTCAAATCCCTAAACTTAAACCTACACCAAATCCCAATCTCAATTCCCTAACCTAAACCTAAACCTAAACATGAAAACCCAAGCCTAAACCCGATCCCGAACCCGAACCCGAACCCGAACCTGAACCCGATTTCCTAAACCTAAAACTAAACCTATTCTCAATTCCCTAAACCTAAACCTACACCAAATCCTAATCTCCACTCCCTAACCTAAACCTAAACCTAAACTTGGAAACCCAAATCTAAACCCGATCCCGAGCCCGAACCCGGTTTCCTAAACCTAAACCTTAACCTATTCTCAATTCCCAAAACTATAACCTATAACCTAAACCTAAACCTAAACATGAAAACCCAAGCCTAAACCCGATCTCGAACCCGAACCCGATTTCCTAAACCTAAAACTAAACCTATTCTCAATTCCCTAAACCTAAACCTACACCAAATCCTAATCTCAACTCCCTAACCTAAACCTAAACCTAAACTTGAAAACCCAAATCTAAACCCAATCCCGAGCCTGAACCCGGTTTCCTAAACCTAAACGTTAACCTATTTTCAATTCCCAAAACTATAACCTATAACCTAAACCTAAACCTAACCTAAACCTATAACTTATAACCTTAACCTAAACCCAAAACCTAAACCTTAACCTAAACTGAAACCTATAACCTTAACCTAAACCAAAACCTATAACCTAAACCTTAACCTATAACCTAAACTATAACCTATAACCTATAACCTAAACTTATAACCTTAACCTAAACCTAAAACCAAAACCTAAACCTATAACCTATAACCTAAACCTATAAACTAAAACCTAAACCTAAACCAAAACGAAAACCTATAACCTAAACCTTAACTTATAACCTATAACCCATAACCTATAACCTAAACTTATAACCTATAACCTAAACCTTAACCTAAACCTAAACCTAAAGCCTAAACCTATAAGTGTAGGTTACAGGTTTAGGTTTAGGTTAAGGTTGTTTTTCTTTTCATTTCTTTGGATCACCTCTCATATGTTCTTTCTCTTTTTATTTGGTTTTTTTTTTCCATAGGATTGTTTGTGTTTGGATGAATGTAGTTTATATCTGGATGGATTTACGTAGTTTGGGTTTAGATGGATGTGAATATGAATATGAATGTGATGAAATATATTATATAACAGGTGTATATCAGGAAGAATATGATGAATTATATTCTAATAGGTGTATATCAAGAAATTTTAAATGGAATATTATTTACAAAAAAAAAGAAACTTTTTAGTGACGAAAATTTTCGTCACTAAAAGTCCTATACATGTTTATAGCCTTTAGCGACGAAACTTTTCGTCGCTAAAAGTCTCATCAATGTTTTTTAGCTACGAAAATTCATCAATGTTTTTTAGCTACGAAAATTTTCGTAGCTAAAAGTAAACCTCCAGAAACTGTTCACACCCTTTAGTGACGAAAATAGTTGCCGTTAAAAGTCTAATCCATGTTTTTTAGCTATGAAAAATTCGTAGCTAAAAGTAAACCTTCTGATTTGTTTGGTAAAGTGTTCACAGCCTTTAGCGGTGAAAATATTCGTCGCTAAAAGTCTCATCCACGATTTTTAGCTACAAAAAGTTTCGTACCTAAAATTAATCCATTGGATTTTTAAAAAAACTGTTTATAGCCTTTGGTAACGAACATTTTGTAACACCCCGTACTTTCCAATACTCGAGTGTTACCATGTAAGTAATTTAATATATAATAAATAAGGCAACTTAAATAATCCGCTATGAAGTGTATGTACTTTGTAAGGATTTAAAATTTCATGCTAAATGTTATGTGCATATTTAATGTATATAATATTATATTATATAATATTATGGAAATAATGTTATATTGAATAAACATAAGGAATAGTAATTGCACAACATAAAATCAAACTACAAATAATAATGTAGCATTAAATATCTTTTATAAATATGTGAACAAAAATTATTAGATATTACATTGAAATTGTATATTATTTAACAATGTGATTTCAAATACAATATTGTACCATTTTCAATTCATATATGATGAGATGATGTATATTGTGAATTTTATATTATAATACGGTGATAATAACATGTATATAATAGTATGTTAATATAAAAAATAATAATAATTATTATTATTATATTTATATATGTATGGGATTTTAATATTTTAATATATAATATACAATGTAATGAAATTTATTATATTAGTAATTGGTATAGTGGTATACTGTAAGGTCTCAAACATACACGTGATCCAGGAAGACTCTTTACCGTTGACGTCCGACTTCGTAATCATCTGACCATTGAATGGACGGGTGTCACCATATGGTATGAAAAAAATCAAATAGGCCAACTTAAGACTCGGAAATGCCTGATCTTTGGTCAGGGGACCCATTTAGTCCCATTGGGCATCGTGAACGGTGTGGATTTCATCGAATCCACTTGTGGACCCCACATTGCCTTGCACATGTACACAGTGCAGGAGCACCAGCCGTGCACTGAGCCAAGGGGCTCGGTCAGACTCCTCTGACCCGCTATTTCCTTAAGCGGATAGAGAATCTCTCTCTTTCTTGTTGCGCCAGCTAACGGACAGCGTCCGTTTTGGACCCACCACAGCCCACCATCTGGTCCCCACCTTGATGATCCAGACCATCCATCCGACAGAGGGCACACGTGCAACCAAAGCCCTGTAGGTTCACGCTATTCACACGTGTGTTTGTACACGATCCTCGCTGCAAGTGACCCTGAAAACACTGTTTCCTAAAATGGAAATTTCCCTCTCCTAGCCAACTCAGCAATCTGGGTGAGAGGAGGACTTTCAATCCCAGCCGTCCACCCTAGAAAGATCCTAGCCGTCCCAGCTAGGTCAATAGAAAAGGAAAGAAGAAAGGAGAGAGAGTGAGCAGCCGTTTCTCCCCAAAAATCTCCCCACCAGCCGATCCTCCTCAAAGCTTCGATGAAGCTTACCTGCAAGCTCTCTAGAGTCCTTATAGACTGTCTGATGAAGGCAGATTCGAAGAAAATGCGGCGATGGCAAAAACGCCATTAACAGCCATCGTCTTCTCCGCCATTCAAAGTCGAGTCGAGATCGGTTCGAGCGTGCCATCTCCAACGTCTCGCCAGACGGAGATGTCTCTGCTGTTGGAAGAAGAGGAAAGGAAAAGAAGGCAGAAGGAAAAGGGAAGAGAAAGTGAGAGGATTCGTGTGGTGCTGCTGCACCAGCTCGTCCTAGCCAACTCGAGCTCAACTCAGGCTCGGGTCTGGTCCAGGCGTTGCTGGATATGCCAGCATTTTAAAAAAATGAGAGAGAAAGAGAAGAGAGATTGAAAGGAGAAGAAACAGATAGAAAGATAGAGGAGATAAAAGAAGGAGGAAGAAGAAGATGGTGCGGTTGCTGCTGCTGTGCCGCTGCACTGAGTCAGGCGTGGTGGTCTCTTGTTCTGGACTGAATCCAGACCAAGTGGGGTGAGTCTGGCTGAGTCCAGATGATGGTTGTGGGTGTGAGAGTGGAAGTAAAGAGAGGGTCGAGGTGGTGCAGCGGCACCATGTTGCTGACTCGAACCGGTCGAGACTGGACTGAGTTGAGCTGGGTTTGGTCCATCTAGTCCCATTACTGGACCTCCCAGCAGGGAGAGAAAAAGAGAGAAAGAAATGAAAGGAAGGAGAAGCGAGAAAAAGAGAGGGAATGGTTGGTGCGTCATTGCACTAGCTTGAGCTGGGGCGAGTTGACTCGCTGCTGAGTTGCAGACCTGAGTCAGGCTCGGTTCTGCTGAGTCTATTACTGGACACCTTCCAGCAGAAATGGAAAATAATAATAATGATAAGAGAGAAAGAGGAGAGGGAGAAGGAAGGAAAGAAAGAAAAGGAAGAAGAAGGAGAAGGTGAGATTGAGAGAGTTGAGCCGAGTCAACTCAGATGCCAAGTTGTGTTGATGCAAGTCGAATCATAGGTGCGCTTTCTCTCAAACTTTTTGCATTGGAATTTTAATTAGAACATTATTAGATTTTTTTAATGTTGTAGCTAGCTATTACAAACAAGATTTGTATTTACCAAATAATAGTAGTCTCAGGGATCATCGTTAATAGTAGATCTTAGTATTTAGTTATCATCATTAGTATTTGCAATTATACAACTTGATTAACTACTAAAAGGTTATCCATGCCTATACTAGTATCATAAGTAAATTAAAAAGTTTATAGTTATTGGATATTAACATTCTATTCATTGTGACCAAACATTATCATTGATAGTAGATTGTACAAATGGATATCACCATAATGGTTATCATCGTTGCGATAGCTAGCATTAATTGTAACAAGGATGCTAGTAAATATTTTATAACTATTAAAGTTAACATTATAATTAATTACGCACCACTAGGGTTCAACCTTAAAAGCCTAACCTAAACCTAAACTCTAGGATGAAACCCTAAGACTTAAGTAATCTAAACCTTAGGTTGATACTTTAAACATAAACAGTAATTTAAGTTGGGATCTAATGATACAATTCATGGTAGGATCCAAGTCTAAGGGCGTGCATGTTTCATAGCAACATTTATGGACAATCCGACACATCAGGTGATGATTCTTCCCCTTGAGCTTTCCATATTCTCTTTAGCTTAAGTTATAGTTTTTATTTAAATTCATAATTGATATCTCTCTCTTGTAATCACATGTGTTAGCTGATGGAAATTGAATTGCTATATTGCCTGCTAAATGTTCATCCTGTATATTTGTACATGCTTGCGTATTGCTTATGGACTTTAAACTGGTACATTAGTGGGAAGCCCCACCTATAAATGTACACCTATACTTGGGATGTAACCCGACTGGTTGTGATTAAAATGGACCTTCGACTTAGTGGTTATTGAGCGGTGGTCTAGATGGATCATTGATGTGGGCCTACCATCCAGGGTTGTTGTGCTCAATGGTTTTTAAGGATGGTTTTCATCGTATGGTTTTGATATTCGCCCTATATGGCATATTTTGACATTCGCCCTACGTGGTTTTATTTGATATTTTCCTTATATGGGTTTGATGTTTTATACTGTGCAACCATGTGATGGTAAGCCCCATATACAGTAATATGATTGACTACTAGTCCACAGGGTTCCATTAAACATCCTAAGGTGGTAGTCTCATGGGCCGGGGATGATGGGAATGAGACACTATGCCCGAGCCGTCGGCCTACGCTGGGCCATGTGCTCCCCGTAGTGACCTTTGAGCTTATCTAAATTGGCTGGTTGTAAATGGACTAATAATGACTTGGCTAATCATGCATACATGGCACGTATTGTTCCGACTGAATGATATTTTTCGGGTTCGATGATTCCGACTGGATGATATTCCCAAGTTTGATGATTGCATGGGTGACGGCCCACTGTCCGCACGGATGAGCATCCCCGGGGCAATGATTGCATTCACGCATCCATGCATCTAATAAGATTGCATTTACTCTGTTTTGGTTGTCTGGATGTTTTATACTATTTCTTACCTAATGCGGCGGTGTGTAATCTTGAGGAGAATTCACACTGAGTTAGCCACTCATCCATTAAATATACAACCGTACAGGTAGTACAGGTGCCTTTAGTGATATGTATGTTAAGACTTGATAAGGAGCAGGGCACAATCACCAGGGATGCATGGTTGTACTTGTCTGGAGGAGCTGCGTGATCTTGCGGCTTATATTTATATGTTTTCTTCTATTCTTCATGTATTAAATTTTATAAATCTTGTACTTGTTAAATCCAGAGACATCGATTTGTATAAGTCATTATGGGCAGCTTCTTGTACACTTGAATGTTAATAAAATTCTCCTTTATGCTTATTTGTCCACACTACGCTCATTTGCTTACTCTGATAAAAGAAAAATATTATGTCTGACCATCCTTTAAGGTTAACACTCGGGTTTTTGGGAAACGGGTTGTGTACTCGGGTCCCGAAGATTCGGGTTGTTACACATTTTCATCGCTAAAAGTCTCATTTGCGTTTTAGCTACGAAACGTTTCGTAGTTAAAATTAACCTATAGATTTTTTTCAAAATTTGTTCACAGCCTTTAGCGACGAATATTTTCATCGCTAAAAGTCTCATACAGGATTGTTAGCTACGAAAATTTTTGTAGTTAAAAGTAATGTATTCGAATTTGTGGAAAAAATGTATGGAGCCTTTAGCGACGAACATTTTCGCTGCTAAAAGTCAATGTTCGGAGTCTTTAGTGACGAAAATTTTCGTTGTAAAAAGTCTCATACAAGATTTTGTTGAAAAAATGTTTAGGGCATTTAGCGACGAAAATTTTTGTCGCTAAAAGTATCATACAGGATTTTTAGTTACGAAAATTTTCATAGCTAAAAGTAACTTATTCAAAGTTGTTGAAAAAATGTTTGGAGCATTTAGCGACGAAAATTTTCGTCGCTAAAAGTCTCATACAGGATTTTTAGCTACGAAAATTTTCGTAGCTAAAAGTTAATGGGATGAAAAAATGTTTGGAGCCTTTAGCGACGAAAACTTTCGTCCCTAAAAGTCTAATCCACGATTTTTAGCTGCGAAAATTTTCGTTGCTAAAAGTGAACTTTTAGCGATGAAAATTTATTTCGTCACTAAAAGTAACTTTTATCGACGAAAACATATTTCGTTGCTAAAAGTTTCGTCGCTAAAAACCCTCTTTCTTGTAGTGTACCCAATTGAAATCATGACCATTGAGAAGGTATACATAATGATTTAGTTGCGCACCACCAGCCCGAATGGATAGTGAATGAATGAATGGATGAGTCAAATGCTAAGTACGCAACTCCTATTCAGTACGTCCACATATAACCACCGCAACGCTTCCGATGTGGGACAAGGTTCTGCCCCACGTATGCACGGTAGCCTGTCAACACAATAGCCTACCAACCACTGGTAGCTCGCTTAGGCCCTTAGGCCCCGCCCACGTATGTAACAGTGACGGGGCGTCATAATATAAGTATTGTACATCTTTGGGATATCACTGGGGTCTAGTACACTCCACACTGGCTGTCGCCTCCTTAGCCGCACAACCAGCAAGAGGAAAAGACCTCACTATCCGCCTGACCAGTTATTTGCCAATACCTACCCAGCTTGTCGATAGCGGACCCATTTATGAGCTGGTCAAACTCAGCCCAGTTTACAGCACCCTCACTAGGACGGATAAAGCCACATCCCCTTCCAATCGACCACGAACAGTGGGAGACGCGGCCTACTGGTATTCAGCACTCTGGCGCTCATGTATCCACTCTGTCTAGACGTTGGAGCATCCCTTGGCCCGGGGGTTTAAGAATTTTTCACCCACGGACATCCAAAGAGCCCATATGCTAAAACTAAATATTTTTGATGTCACATCTGGTCATCCACGATATCCCTATGGAATCCACAGCCCTGATGTCGCTAGGGCTCAAAGTGATCATGTCACACAAAATGCGAGATGCATGAGTCATACCATCTAGTCATGCATCAAACCTGCGTGTACCACGCTCATGTGGGGCAACTCCGTCTTGCAAGGAGTCCCATAAATATCTCAGCCCAATGCTATGATGAATCAC